>JAUTBV010111505.1:0-14235 GCA_032361325.1 Lepetodrilus fucensis
ATGGGTAGCAGAGATAAACTGGTATGTTATTAGTATGGGTAGCTGAGATAATTGGATACAGTATGTTACATGGGTAGCAGAGATAAACTGGTATGTTATTAGTATGGGTAGCTGAGATAATTGGATACAGTATGTTACATGGGTAGTAGAGATAACCTGGTATAGATACCAGATATCCACTGGTATGTTAACATAGCTAACAGATAAACTGGTATGTTATCATAGCTAACAGAGATACACTGGTATTATTAACATTGGTAGGAGAAATGAACTGGTATCATAAGCCCATAACTGTATTGCTTGAGATAAACTGGATATGTTCATGTAAGAGGATAATGCTAATTATGGGTTTCAAACCCGAGTTTCTGGATTTTGAGTCCAACACTCTACCAACTGAGCTAAAGGAGAAACCTCACTGGCCGAATCCTGTAGGACATTTTAGTCGCACAGTTATATGGCTCCATTTTAGTCACATATGGTTACATTCTTGTGATAACGTTTTGGGGCTTGAGTAAGCGAATTGTGTTTGAGCATACAGTAGCTATGACATTTACAATTTATCATGGTATTTTCTGTCACACAGCGGCCGTTGTTCCGACACTACTACAAAGGCACCGACGCTGTCGTGGTGGTGATTGACAGTCACGACCACGAACGCCTTGACGAACTCAACTATGACGTCATCAAGCCGGCCGTCACTGCCGATGAACTCGCCAACGCTGTGTTCTTGTTCCTGGCAAATAAAATCGACTTGGAAAATACGATGTCAGCTGAGGAGATATCGGAAAAACTGGGACTGAAAACTCTAAAACATACATGGAGTAAGTATTTTGTAAATGATGATGATAATGCTAATGCTAATGATGATAATAATAATAAGAATAATAATAGTAATAATAAAGCTGATAATAATAATAACAAATATAATATTAATGAATAATAATAATAATAATAATGCTCATAACAATACACATTATTACCCCATTCAATGAATCTGTGATCCCTCAATTCCTTTTCAACTGCCTAGGAATAATAAGAACAAGAATAATACATGTAATAATTTTAAGAAAAGTGAAATATTAAATAAAAAAATAAAATAATAACATGTGACTGTTTTACAAAATATTATTATTTTATGACAGCGATAGTTCCTGTGAGTGCGGTGAAGGGAGACGGACTCTACACAGCGCTAGATTGGCTGGCCTGTAAGCTGGGTTCTGTCCAGGCCCGCAAAGCCATAAGTATCAGCGCTGCGGTCCGCGAACCTGAACATCATCCGGAACAACCGGAACACTCAGATTCTCTGGAGCATGGAATGGACTACTGCTCACGTGCCTATACAGCCATTAAATGTTTGTTTCTACGGTCGAACCGAACTGACCTACAACACGACTGATTTTTTGTTTTAAATGGAGATTTTGTATGTGTTGTGATTCAATTAACTCTCTTCATGCTGGAGGAAACCGACTGGAGATGCCTGTGCCTAATCCAGCAGGGAGAGGATTATTAATGGATTTATTTGTCCTGCAGCTGAATTCTTGCCTTGGGTTGGAAGATAAATATTGTCTGATATACAGGATCTGTCGAAAGAGAAATTGTGCAAGTTTACCATGATTTAAGAAAAGATCAGACGGTTCCTAATGGCCGAGGCATGGCAACAGATTATTGTGATTTCTGTGGAAAACATACCTGGGATCTGGGCCCCATGCCATGTACAGGGAAAATAAATCGACACCAGGATAAATAAATCCACGGATCTGCAGAAATCTGCAAAAAATTGCCTTGCCTAATGACCTTGCCTGAGAAATTGTTTAACACTTTCCATGCTGGAGGCAACTTGAGATGCCCTAAAGAGCAGTGTTTGTGCCTAGTCCAGCAGGGAGGGAGTTAATGGGACTGTTAGTATAGTCCTTCAGCCTTATTTCTGATTGCCCTGGGATGAAGATACAAAATGTGTGCGAGGTCTTGGTGCTTTAATGACGATTGAGCAACAGAAAATATGTACGCATTTACGTGTTATTATATTTATATTTGCTGGACCAACCAGTGAGATGCTAGGAATGTCTCTGAATGTCTCCATTGAATGTTGTTAATTTTGAAGTCTGAAGTCGACGGAGGATTTTCTTTATGTGTTTTTGTGCAAGAGGGAAAATCTGAGGTAAATCTCTAGATTTTATGAATGCTTCACAAAATCTCTAGACTTTATGAATGCTTCACATCCCGTGGCTGTAAAATGACACTCCAACGCTTCATCTTAGTGTGTTGCCATTTTTGTTCTGAATCTGGGAATGATATTCTAGAATTGGTCAGTACTACAATAGAATATATTAATCAGGAGATTTGAAAAATTGGATTGTTTTCAGTTATTTAGAAGAGAGTCACATATCGAGTCCTTAATGTAATGTAATGGATGACGCCGCTGGGTGAGTGGGAACTTCTAACCCTGCATTAACCACTACTGTTCTGGTGCCCGTTGCACGACGCTCTCGTAGCGCTACAATAGTTGTAACTGGGCTCCCGCCACAATAGAAAGCGTTGACGTTACAATAGTTGTAGCCTACAAGAGCGTCGTGCAACGGGCACCAGTACTGTAGCCAAGAGGACGTCATTCAGTATTTGGATATGTTCACATTATTATAATTGATTAGTGACTAAGGTTATGTATCGATCCATCAAATTGCAATATTGTGCTTCATACGCAATATCTCACTCATATCCATCTAGAGCCCTTTGACATTTTTAATGCATGCAGCAATTTTTGTGTGTGGCTAATAATACTCTTGAAAGAAGTGCTAATAGATTTTGATGAATGAATATTTCTAGTTTTATAGAAGAATTGTTTCCATCTATTTTAAACGATGGTTTTGTTGTTGTTGATGGCCTTGATGTACATCATGTTAATGTGTGTTTGAAAATATGATATTATTTCATTTTTGTGCTGGGTATGAAAATAATGATGACCAAAATTATTTTAAAAAAATGGAAATTATATCATTCATATTTCAACCATGAAATCTGCTGACGTTAAAGTCGCAAGGTCATCTTTGCAAGAGGTCAAAAGTCACAAATCAAGTTATTGCATATATAATTCATATTTCAACCATGAAATATGCTGATGTTAGTCGCAAGATTATGTTTGCAAGAGGGCAAAGGTCACAAATCAAGTTACATATATTCTGATATAATTTCTGATATAATTTTATTTGAAAATTGTCACGTGTGCTTTGGTAAATCCACACATCACACTGATAGCATTGCTGTTCCCCACATAAACAAGGCCAGTGCAAGACGTGGCAATAGCTAGCCTACTGTATATTACAGACACCACCTAGATCTTAGTGCCTCTTCTGTTATTGTCAAATATCTACCCTGATCCGTCAACGTTAACTTGACACAACACTCTTTGCTTTGATAATGTTTCCTTATGTATAAGTTACAGTATTTATTATCATACTTTCACAGATGTATGTATTTCATAGAATCTTGCTTTAACATTGATTTACTTTAATGAACATCAATTAACAACCTATATTTTATTTTAATTTCAATTTATTTATTTCTATGCATAGGGTGAAACTGAGTATGTGTGTATGTGTATAGTTGATCTCATTGTTGTTTTAGTGAATACTTTTTACATTCTATGTCAGTATAATTTATGATATGTACATGTACTACCAAAGAATAATTAGGTATTTATTAAAATGTTACCAATTATTACAAGCTAATAATTTTGGGGATTTTATTTATTAAAGTCATACAATCACAGATGTTTTATGCTCGCTTTAGACTAGTTCTTAGCAATAGCTACAACTGCAAAGTACATGACCTATACCATACATAAAATCATGTGCGTACTTACAAAAACCTTTTCTCTGCTATATGTTAGACACAATTCCACTGCAACCCCCAATATATAACTTTGCTTAAATCACCAGTATAAACTTCTGGTAAAATCCTGAATATGGTCATAATATTTTTCACGTATTAATTAATGCAATAATGGGACATAACTTGAAATGTTACAGCGCAAAGGGGAAACATATAAATTTGCCTTATTTCGCTTTCATTTAGTGATTCAATGAAAATGTTTGTATTTATTGTTGCAAGACAAAATATTTAAAACCAGTAGGACATGCAATTATTTCTTTATTTTTATTATTTGTCACTTTATCATTAACCTATAGGCAATGTATACAACTCCAGCAATTTCACTGCCAGCCATGAGGACTTATAAGTCTGAGAAGTTACCCGTCCTCATACATGGTGACCAGTGATCGATGATATACATCTTGAAAAACGAACAAAAAGTAACACAACATGTGGGTGTGCAAGGATAAAATGTTACCTGTCCTCGCTGAAAATAACTTGTCACGGGTGTGCGGACGGGCTATATTTTGAACACTGCTATAGGTTCTTTTCATGCTGTATATATCAACTGTGTATATGCTAGATATCATTAGAATCCTAAATTCGAATCTTGCATCAGTAAATCAAATGTATATATATATATAATCATAAGTCATAATTGTATGTTACGAAATCAAATTTATATGTACTTGTACTCAATTATGATTAATGCTAATTTGATAACGACAGGATGGTCTACTCCAGACAAACTTTAGACCTACATATATACATGATTAGCCAGTCAGTGACCTCAATTGTCAGTCAATGACCAGTTGATTGATTGATTGATTGATTGATTGATTTTCATTGCTGTGGGAGCATTTCACCCACAAACAATGATGATCTGTCAACTAGCATCAGATGATATTTCTCCAATCTGACAAAGTTAACATCTGTGCAAGTTGTCTGTGGAAGCTTAGTTCTGACTGCCTTGTCATTTTTCAAATCCAGAGTAAAATACTATTCAGCAGAAAGAAAGTTCAGTGTCATTTGCAAAAGAAAAGCACATTGGATATCTACATTTTAGTTTTAGTATCGTATTGATATTTGTTTTAATTATGTGGAATTTCATGAACCATCTGCAAGTCCTCGTTTTCCTTATGTTTCTGACTGCAATGCTATTTATTACTGTAGTTTAGTTTCTGACTATTCTGCTTTCCGACTATTTGCTCTCTACTTTCTAACTATTTTCACTGTACTAGTCATCGCAAATAGGTGAAATATTCCTGGAGTGAGTCGTTAAACTCCTTAACCACTCACTTATCTGACTGCGGTATATGTAATCTTTTGTCTGAATATTTGGAATTTATTTGCAATCTTCTTTCTAACGGTTTGCAGTCTTCTTACCAACATTTTGCATTTCTACTTTCTGACTATTTGCACTCAACTTTCTGATTGTTCGCACATTCTGACTTATTATTTATGTTTGTAATACTACGGTAATACATTTATTTATTTGTATAGGTGTGCCAGAACAGAATGTGATATTGTAAATCTATGAACTATTTTCCTGAAGACTACTAAACAATAAATATAATTACATAAATATTTACATGCTTTGTTTTTTTGTACCTTTCCTGATTCGAGTAATTTCTGGTTTTACACATCAGTTATATACAGTAACTACCTAACTTCTATACCAACTATTCCTCTCCTGACCATCAAACATAAAGAATAACTAACTATGTAATAAAGCAGGGGGTGATTTATTTACAAAGGATGGTGAAAAGTCTCACAATAATAAATTCATATTTGACAATTTCTGTGTTACACAGAAATTCAAATTTGTCATGCATTGTTGAATATCATGCATTTACTAAGGTTTTAAGTTAAAATTATAAAATAAGTTTATAAAATAATTTTAAGATTCCATAATTATGTAACAAATACAGTACCTTAATATAGTATGAACAAATGTGAACAGTACATTATTTTACTGGGTTATTGTGGCCACTGATTGATCGTCTCAACACAAGCAGTGGTCATCACAACATATCACAGATTTTAGACAGACTTTTTCAAACATGCAGACAACATTTTTCGTATCTAGTACTTGTAACGCTCGCATATTTTCATAAACTCAACGATGGAGAGAGAAATGTTGTCATCGGGTAACCCATCACTTGCCACAACAGCTTTACGACCAAACTCTTTTGCCTGAAAGTAGAAACAAATATTGTAATTAAAGGAATACAACCACATATTTATGCTTGGACTAGTTCTTAGCTACAACTGTACATTCAGTTTTCTCCCAGTGATCATGTTTTACTGAATTAAAATATAGTACCAATAGATAACAAATCCTTCTTTGAAAGAACATATTGCAATATCCAGTTTGGGAACTGAGAAGAATATTTTAATGCAGCCAAAAACAAAAGTAATATTTTACTTTGACCTACTAAAATATATGAGCTCTTAGGTAAGTTATTCAAATTAACTTCAATTACATAATTTTTCAAACAATATAATAAAGTAAAACTATAGCTATTAATGAGTATTGATAATTTCCCTTTAACTTGTGATAAATTTTATATTTAACTACATGGGAGTTTCAGCAATCACACCAATATTAAATCTTTAACGATCTACACATCACAATAGTTTACAGCAGCTTTAATACTCGTATGCTCCCATATTTAGCAAACAAAGGTCTCATAAATGTTACATTAACTCTCTCTATGCTGAAGGCAACTGGAAATGCCCAAAAGAGCGGTTAAAAAACAACACCAATAAACATATGCAACACACTCTGGCCAGCACAAGGGAGACAACTCACTCGTTTGATGTCCTGGAAGGCGAAGTACAGCATGGCCAGTGCGTGGCACACGATGGCGAGATCCTCGGTCTGTCGGTCCGGCTGATGTTCTCTCATGTCGTACACCGCATTCAGAACCTGGACTGCCTCTGCTTCCTGAGCCTCATCTGTAGCATGACAGGATGACATCAAAAGATGACAGGATGACATCAAAAGATGATGACTAGGATGAGATGTTAGCATGTAATAATGGCATCACAAGATGACAAGATGATATCAGAAGATGACATGATGGCATCACAGATGACAGGGTATAGCATCAAAAGATAACGTGATAGCATCAAAAGATGACAAGCCAACATTAACTGATAATAGGATGGCACATCATAATATGACAGGATATAACAACAAGATTTCAAGATGATATCTCAAGATGACAGACTGAACATTTTGGTGAGATTATTGCAAAGTAACCACAACACTTCTGGATGTTTGTTCACGGTGTAGTCAGTAAGTACCTCCCCTCCCCTCCCCTCCAATAATGTAGTTCTAAAGAAAGAAAATGATGAAAATATGTCGTTAAAAAATACATTAACCCTAAGAGCAGTGCCTGTGCCTAGTACAGCAGGGAGAGGGTTAACATTACCATTTGTACTGTCGGGCTCCCCCCCCCCCACACCACAAGCAAAGGACCCATAAATGGGTGAGATAAAAGTGTGTCTCACCCAGCCCTTCCTCTTCCTCCTCCCTTGCCTCCACTGCCCCAGGACCCACCCCCTTGGGCGTCGCGGGGGTCTTCGTCCGTGACTTCACCAGACGCATCAGGTGGCCGTGCCAGATCGTGGTGACCTACAGACATGTAAACAATTTGTGACATCACGTACCAGGGATAATAACTAGCTGTAAATAAAGTGCTCCACTTTACGTTGCATGCCAGTTGTTTTTGTTTGTTTGTTTGAGAGGCATAGTTCTCTATATCATAATAATATTTAATAATGCGTTTCAATTGGCCAAAATTTAATTCATTTTCAGTATGCTTACAATTGTATATATATTTTTGGGTAATTGTATACTAGTATACAAGATTTTCTAAAATGCTATAATTAGGGTTTCCCAGAATAAAATATACAAATAATGATACAAATAACAAATGTTTACAAAATACATGAATTCCTCCTCACCCTTAGGATAACTTTAGCATTGGGAGCAATGGCCCATGCGAGTGTTAATTGTGAACCCTGCGTACTACGGATAAATGGCAAAGGACAGGATTCAAACTTTGTGTAAAAACAAAACAAAAAATCAAAACCAACTTTGTGTAGCTTGTAGTCCGACGCACTACCAACTGACCTGTGACACACCTTCTTATTACAGACAAATAATACCTTTTCTTGCCAGGATGCTAGACCATTCATAGTCTCAGAGGTTGACAGTAAATCATTTAATTTATAATCATATTGAGACCCACCCCCCAATAAAAATCAATTTAAAAAACCCCAAAACAAACATCACTGACATATCAGCAACTTCTACAATGAACTATTAATACTTTGTTTATATTTTGTAATATGCTTTATGATACAAAATGATAATGTAAATAATTCAGATGCCGATGATAATAAAAATATTTTAAACATATAGACACAGATTCATTTTGTGATCCACGAAGAATAGATAATATGACATGTGCTACGCCACAGCATCCGAAAAATATTTTACCTGTCTATACAATGTGTCTGCAATGTTCATCTTTCCCTGGCGGAAGAACACATTGGCCATGTGGAAATATCCTCCGGATGTCCGGATGTCTTCCGTTCCGAACTCCTCAGAAGCGTGGTATATCTGGAAATGTATTACATGTATCATTGGTCGAAGAGCGTTACAGCTTAATTACCAATCCTCATTCATTGTATTTTGAATAAATACAATACAAATATGTTAAAAGCAACTCTCTCACAGATATTTTACTAATTGTAAATTTTGTATTAATAAAATATATATATTCCAGGCTGGACATGTTTCAATGTGGATGCACTTTGTACCTTGTTGTAAAACCATCGCAGTGCAGAAAGTGTTGGAATGTTATGTTTTACTGTTTAGGAAATTAAAGTGGATGCGTCTGCTACACACCTGTATTCAATATTACTTTGTTGAAATTTCACATTTCCCATATGCACATGACAATGTGAATTTTGCGTTTGAAAAATATGTTTATTTTTTGTTATCAAAGGGACCATTCATTTTTATGCATTCTTTTTGTATTGGGGTTTTAAGTCACTTTCAAGATTCTTTCACTTACATCATAACTAAATTGTCAGTTTATGGCAGGAGGAAACCCGTAACATCCTTAGCACTGAATGTTGCAGTAAACCTACAAGCTCCGGCTGGTATACTGACAGAGTGAGTGAGTGAGTGAATATAGAGTTTAACGTCGCTGCAGGAATCTTTCACATACTGACAGAGCAAGGATAAATAACTGCATTGCCACTATACAGACAGCGCATCCTATCAATAAACAAATTTAAGTGCTGCAAGATAACTCTTATAGTATTGTAATAGTAATGTGTGGGTAGAGAGAACAAGACTATATAACACTAAATATCTATACATATAATTTCTGTACACCCCAATGGCAGCTTACATCGTCTGCCAAGAACCGAAGCGCTGCTGTATTATCTCCCTTGGCTGCATACAACAGGCCGAGGTTCCGATATAGCCGAGACTTGATGGAACTGGAACACTCGGGCGTCTTCAGCACTGTCCACTGCGCCTGGGCAAGATACTCATCAGCCTGGGCCAGTCTCCCTAAACCTGGGCAAACATGAAACATATACCGGTACTATCACAGATCAGTGACCTACATATAGTGCAGGGGCGGATTCATTGGCTCACCCGGCTTGCGCCCCCCTAAAATTGAAAATAAAATATAAAAATATTTTTCTGGAAGCACAGAGAATACACCCCTAGACCACATTTTGAAATTTTCTGGAAGCACACCCCCAAACCACGATTTTTCGGGGCGCATACCACCAAGCTAGCCCACAATAGATAGCACTGTGGGTTTATTTTGTATAGATATCAGGAAATCGTACTTTGTTATGCCTACATTTAGAAATTTCCAGCGGGAACACTCCTTTGGAATACATTTCGAAATTTTCTGGAAGCATACCCGTACCCCCAGACCACGCTATAGATTTATTTTATTTTTTATTTCTATTAATATTAGGAAACTTTGTACTTGGCTATGCCTACATTTAAAAAAATTAGGGAGCATGCCATCCAAACACCACTGGATATATAACGTGTGCAAATCTTTGTTTGTTTTGTTCTATAGATACCAGGAAATCGTATTTAATTATGCTTACATTTCAAAATGTCCAGTGCTTAAACTTGGGTCCTAAAATATGTCAATATATTTACGAATACAAGTAAATCGCATTTTATAATACCTAATTTTCGAAATTTCAGAGAGTACACTAAATAACATTGTGGTTTCATTCTATATATATATACCAGGAAATCGTACTTTCAACTTTCGATGTGTTCATGAGCGATGTTTTCATGAGATAATGTGTAAAAGAAATAATCATTTTTGTTCTGTAGATACCAGATATGCATAGGCCTATCTCTAAAGTTTTCCGAGTGTGCCTCCATCGGAATCCATATATAGATAACTAATAATAGCACAGACCACCGACATGTGCTATTCATACCTATTTCATATCATTTTATGCATATTATTACATTAATAATAACATATAACATGAAGGATATTTCTTTCAGAAATTGGCCTACTAGTTTACAGATACAGATATATACATTTGTTTTGACTACACAAATACTTTATACAACTAGTTACTTATTCAACATCTTTTATATTTATTAATTAGACACATGTGGTCATGAAACGTTATTTTGACTGCATGTGTTCAATGATTAGAGTTATTCCCCCTTTAGTCTTATCACTATCGGAACTTGAGATTTTACAGTACATGATTACCTACTGATTATTCAGATTTTACTGGAAGTGTAAATAGGAATTTTACCTATTCTATAGGGTGAAAAGATATTTTGAGGTACTTTGCATTTTTAATACCTATGCTGGCCTCGCCTAGAATGAGGTAAGATGGGACAAGCTCAATGCTGGACAGTCCGTGGACATCAATGGAGAAGCGCAGGGACTGCATGGCGGCCGGTACCGCCTGCTCATGCTTCCCCTCAAACAGCAACTTCTGTCCCGTAGTTCTAGTCAGGTCGATCATGTGACGCTGCATCAGAAATTACAAAATACAAAATAAAATATATATTAATTCTGGGATTTGAACACAAATTTCTGGATTGTGAGTCCAACGCTCTAAAGAACGAGCCAGTAGGAACAGTCTATATCACATAACTACAGTATATATTTGCACAAAAAACATGGAGGAAATATTATTGACACATTTATTCATACCTTCTGGATAGATATGTCCCTGTCCCTCTTCACTCGCTCCTCTTCGGAAGGGAGGAACGGCGTAGGCTCGCGCAGAGGTACAAGACTATCACAGATCTTCTCGTGAATCCCCAGCCAGTCGGCTTTCTGATGCTCCACACCGCTATAATATTGCACAGGTCATGGAAATTGTATTATCATAATTCAAAAATAACTTGCATCACCATTGTTGTTATTAAAACCTAACTAATTTAAATTTATTATCATCTGACCACTTCGAAACTAAAAAATATAACTACTCACAGTTATGCACAGTCACATTATTATAATTAATTTATTATTATTGAGGCCTTGCACGGAACAATCGTCTGGGTGGCAAAAAACACACTGGGTGGCAGAAAACAATCTGATGACGTCGAGCAATGGCGGAAAATCCCATTGTTTTTCACCCACGATGTATTGTGACGTAATGAGTGAAGACACATGCAAGGCCTCTTTTGTTATTTTTATTATTTATCTTCATAATGTTGAAACTGAGATAGAGTCAGTCGAATTATTCATATATTATTACATATGACAATTTATTACTGTCATGTTACATTCATTTCATTAGAATATGACAATATATAAGACATTTAGCAGATGTTTAAACCATTCGGATAATACCTGTACAATCAAGTCTTCCAAGACGTGCACATTTCATCGACATCGAAAACACTACTTATAACTCACCAGTAATACGTCACTCGGCATAGTGTGCATTGAATAAAAGCAGGTTTCTGACATAGTTCACACAGAAATTTCACTCCTTTCGGATTTGCGAGTGGGTTTAATGTCATTTTCCTTTAAATAAAGCGTCACAAACTGTTCAAAATAACGTAAAATATCACTCGTTCCATCGTGCCACCATTTTCTTGTTTACATGGGTTGCTATTACTAGTACGCATGCGCGTAGGTTCTTCCGGTGTGCTATATTACGGAACGAGCCGAGCATGAGATTTTTCGTCCGGTTACCAGTTTTCGAACGACACCTATTTTCGATAATTTTTATTTTACGGATTTATTTGCGTTATAACGAGAGATATTCTGTCATCAATAATACGGGCTTGGAAAGTAGATCATTCGCAAACAAATTCTAGAAACATCGGTCAAACTCAATGTCCGCTATTTTCAACAACAACATAGGCTACCAATCGTTAATGTAGGCCTACGGGGCAAAAGGCCCAGATGGGGTCAAACGCCTTCCCCAAATATTTCAGAAATCATGTACTAGTAATCATGAGGGACAGTGAATCACGTGATACCTTAAACGATTCCCCTTGCAACGCTACCCTTACCACCGCACCGGAAAAACCACCAAACAAAGCGACACAAAGCGACCTATGCATGTGCTTGATTGAATTTGTCGTGTTTTCAGTAAAAATCACACTGACACCAAATCAGTGTCATCTCATCCTCGAACACCCAGGCCATTATGACTACACTAACCTCCGTATTTGACGGAGGTTAGTGTAGTCATAATGGCCTGAGTTTTCGAGGATGGTGTCACCTATGAACAGAGTTTTAAAAATGTGTTCCTTTTTTTCTGTGATAGGAATGTGTCGGTTGCTGATTAGGTACCGACGAATGCGAATGGTCTCCCCTATGTTCTCGGAAAAATGTGTTTAATATTACATTACAGATTGGGGCAACACGTCAATGCGTCAGTGATGTAGAACTGTTTTGGAGCTGAGGTTGTAATTATAGTGGAATAGTGTAATTATGGTTAAATTGTTGAACAGTTGACATAATGAAACACTAATAAACATATTTCAACAAGATACTCTACGTTTTCCAACATTTTCCGTAACATTTTATGCATTATGGTTTTGTTTGAAGAACAACCTACGTTTCAACAAAACAAAACATGCTTACTGTTCTCTTTATTTAAATATACATGTACCTGTTTTAACAGTGGCAAGTAACCCTCAAATGTCAAAGTTATAAACGGTATACATTCATACTACGTAAATAAATACCGGTGTTCCTTCTAATTTTACAATCGGTATATATACAGCAGGCATATATACGTTTGTGCGTTCTTTCTGGATCTAAACAAGGATGCTCTGTGATTGGTTGATTTTAAGTTATGCTAATTGTTATTCACCAACGCTTCTCATCTAAAAAACGAGCTTTCAGATAGCAATTGTATCCCAGGGTATTTGATGGAGGTTAGGTGTAGTCATAATGACCGGGCTTTCCAGGATACCCCAGTACTAGATTGTTGCGGAATAGTTCTGTGGACAAATCGCAGTTTCAGACAATCGAATTTTCTTGACACTCTTTGGAGTGACTGGACAGCATTCACTTTTGATGTGTCAGCTAGAATCGTGATATGTCAACTAAAACCGTGATGTGTCAACTAGAACCGTAATGTGTCAACTAGAACTGTGATGTGTCAACTAGAACCGTAATGTATCAACTAGAACCGTGATGTCGTGATGTGTCAACTATAACCGTGATGTGTCAACTAAAACCGTGATGTGTCAACTAAAACCGTGATGTGTCAACTAGAACTGTGATGTATCAACTGGAACCGTGATGTGTATAGGATATGACCCAAGTGTTTAGTTGCCCTGTTCAGTTGCAAGGTAGGCTTACCATGTAATGTGGATAGTTTCAGTTTCAAATTGTCTCCTCTAGGTGCTGAAAGTCAGATGGCGTAACAGCACAACTATAGACGTCGTGAAGAGGTGATATAACTTGGTCCTAATTACTGGAGCACTACAATCTTCTACAATGGCCATAAATAATTATACCTAAGTTGGTCAGTTCATGAATTCGAGAGAAGAAACAGCCATGATCCAGGCTTTATGTTAATAATGCAATAGTTTATTGAAACATATATACATATTTCAAAACCATAATACCATGCATTCTTGCTAAAATGGCGGTCACACTTACACTATATTCGCTATTAGGCTCAAATAGACACAAATAAATACATAGTGATTAATTACGATCTTTTTTCTTCTTCGTATATTATATATTTAGTGTATTTGTGACATTGCGAACCATGCTAACGGTGGATACTAATTTCGTATAAGTAACGATTGATTTTAACGAATGGTACCTACGATTGTATGATCTGTATCTACTATAT
>JAUTBV010111516.1:0-14235 GCA_032361325.1 Lepetodrilus fucensis
ACAAGATAAATAGCGGAACGTTCCCCTATTTAATATAAAATATGATTTGTTTTATAACTATCGAGTGCTGGGGGATAGGTACATCAGTAAATAACAACCTTTGGGTGGTTAATCAAGCCTAATTAGTTTCAGATCAAAATTAGTTTGTCCGATTATACAGGTCTATCAACTGTGATATTATGCTGTTAACATATTAGTATTTCACTTCACATTTTTGGGAAAACGTGGAAGGGTGCTGTTCTGTCATAGAGCAGAGATTTACATATACGAACACTATAATGACGATTCATCAATCAATAATTATAAGGGTTATCTCAAAAGAAGTCTTCATGTTGCAGCTTGGCGTATGTGTGACAGTGCATGTATTAATTGTGAGTTAATAGATGGGTTCAAAACCTCTTTCTTAATACTTTATTGTAATATAGCTGTATTATGTTGTATCGTTTACCAACTTTACACCTTACTTTAGGATGCGTTTATATGTCTTGATCATAAAGGAGCACGTACGAGTTGACAAATACAAGTCTTTCCTATATATAAAAGTCCACAAATTGTAGAACTATTGCATTGGAAGAATGGTCACAATTTCTTTTTACTGTTAGATTTGTATTATAATAACATACACTCTACTACGGTAGTAACTTTCTTTCTGTAAAGTACTGGATTAAATTAGTATTGTCTTGAATTTTATGATATCCTAGGTAGGTAGTATTTCAACTGATGATGTAAACAATTACTTCAATCAATCAAAAAACTTAATTAATAATTTATTTTTAAGAACTTGAAATCTAAGATGCCATACTTTAGATCTGCTTTAGAAACATAATTTATTTTCTATTTTTGTCATTAGTCTTTACTAGTAACTATAGTATTTATGACTACAGTATTACTATTAGCTTGTGATCAGATAGTCTAATACTTTAATCCTCTGCCTGCTGAATTTGGCACCGACACTGCGCTTTAGGGCATTTCTGGTTGCCTTCAACGTGGAGAGGGTTAAACTATCCATCAATAAGGCACTCTCTAATCGATGTTAAGCATTCACTTGCTGGTATATGGGTTATGTACCTAGAAATTTACTAAGAATTCCAATCCAGTTTGGTGTGTCAAGTGTTTTGTTTATAGCTTATTGTTTTTCTTTCTGTATATATAATTGTTAATGACACAAATTGTCTTATTCATTTACCCTATAGTAATGACCCGATGAATGCATTTTGCAAAGAACTTTGCTAAAAAAAATATTATTTTTATTTTGTAATAGTTTTCTGATTCTTGCATTAGTTGTGTGATAGTATTCTCACATAACTAGATACAAACGTTTTCACTGGAATCTACCTTGGCAATATTGGCAAGCACTAGAAACTGTTTGTACGTGACAGGGTGGGTTGTCTCATTGATTATAACATTCGATGCTGCCAAATCTAACCTCTAAAGTAACCTCCCTTGTTTTGATTAATTTACATGTTTGCATTTACATGAACTGTGCTACAGATCTGTGCACTTTAATCATTAAAACCAATAAATATGTTGCAACGCTCTTACTCCATCGTTTTGTTTGATGGGGAGTGACATTAATATAGGTTGTTAAATTCCTGAGTGTCAATCCTCTCTACATTTTTTTTGGTGTGAAATGTATTATTTGTATGTTGTATCGTTAGAATATATATATTGTTTAAATCCAAGTAACATCCCTTGAACATTTCCCGGTTACACGGTAGTATATTTATAGTAAAGTATTCTCAGCTGTGATAAATAACCTCCGAAGACATACTTACTCTCAAGAACTTAGTTGCTTAAAAGTAGTGTGTGATATTTGGTTGTTGATAATAATTTTAATAAAATCCATTTTTTAGGTTAGTGTATGTGTGTGTGTGCATGTGTGGGTTGCAAGTTCCCAACATTCACACAAGCTTTAAATTGTTCCTTCTTCAGCACTGCTCTGATCAGCTGTCAAATGGTGGTCAATGAGGAATCACAAATGCTATCCAGCTGGTCAATGAGGAACCACAAATACTATCAAGCTGATTGATGATTCTGCAACAAAATGTATAGCAATGTAAATATATATCTGCTGCCTTGTCGGCCAGGGAGTATATTTATTTTGCATGTCTATTACACAACTGACTACAGACTTTATGGAAATAACTGGCAATACAGCACCATGAGCAGCAAATTTGTGGTTCCTCATTCCTTAAGTAAATGTATACAACACACTCACACAATCAACAAATGTGTGTATATGGATGATCATAATATAGAAAATTAATTTCATTAGAATGATATATTAGATAGATATATATTATTTATGTTGCTGTAAAATAACTGTTTGTTGACTGACATTTTCCGTGTAGAATAATCCATTGGTTTACAGCAATCATGTATTACTGGCATTTTTGTGTAGACTATTATGTTTATACTTTATACGTGTTACCGTACTTTTACATTTTAGATGTTTAAGTAAACTCTGTTTAATCGTCATCAAAAAGTGCTCAAATATAGTTCTATACTTGACCATAAATAAAAAGAAAATGTGCATGGAAGCGATAGCAGACCACATTCAGGGAAGAACATCTGGAAAAAGATGATGGCACTCCACATGACGTGCAGCAATCCGAAACAATATGCACATGCAATGTGTGCTATAGTGTGGCATGTACACACCATGGTTTTCGATTGTGGTGAAATGGCAAACTAAAAATAAATATAACAGATTTCAACATGCATACTTTCTTTTTTGGTTGAGTATGTTTCAAATGGTCTTTTTCATTTTTTATGTAGCTGTTAATTGTAAGAAAAATGCCTACAAAGATAGTCTTAAAAGAACATAATGAAAACTGGAAACCATAGAGTTGAATCTGTCCACATACGGTATTATATATTTAAATAATTATGTAGTCCTACTAGGTCTGTTGTAGTTCTGATCTGTTGAGTTAAGTAAGTTGTATGGAATGCCATGCCAGCTGTATACCAGTAATCTCTTTTATTCTTACGTTTTATACAATGTTTAGTTGGTTACAGGCATATGAGTATTGCATTGCAAGAAAGAGTGAGTGACTGAGGGTATGGCATCTTTGACATTGTGGCATTAATAGAATCAATTACAAGATGAGCTGAAGCAACTTATTGTTAGAAAATTGACAGTAACGAAGAAGAACCCATTTTTCAAGAAGATGAAATGTTTATTATAATAAACCAGGCCTTCTAATCTTATCTAATGGCTGTGTAAATACAAATTTGGCTGGAATAATGTGTATCGGCTGGAAAAGAAGGGGTACTGGCATGAAATATGCAGTACGTACACACCCTGCCATAAATAAAACGGTAAAATCTCGCTCATTTTATGTGTCTGCATTCTTTGCGTGCAATTATATCTCGATAGGATTCACAGTATACGCATAAGATATGAATATTTTACCTGGATCGCTGCGTGATGATTGTCTGTCATTTCCCTCTGCGAGTCCGGCGAGTTTGTGACGTCACTTGTTTATTGGCCGGTGGAGATGTCTATTAGCCCGCGCGGATTACTGTACAGCCGTGGACATTTACTTATCCAGCCGGGGCTCGGATGTCAATACATCCAGTGTGTAAATATTTCATGCCGGTACCCCGTCTTTTCCAGCTGGTACATATTATTCCAGCCGAATTTGAATTTTCGTTTATATAGCCGTTAAATAGGAAGGCCTGATTTATTATAGTAAACATTGCAACTTCTTGAAAAATGTGTTCATCTTTCAATTTTCTAATAGTTGCTTCCTGTTGATTTTGCATTTATGCAGCTGTTAGATGGGAAGGCCTGTAAATTAGTATACAAAAAATGGTCATGGTGCTAAAGTCAAAAGTATATATTTTCTTTCCTTTTTATTCTTTGTCATTTCAAGAGAAACATTGATTGAATTAATTTTCTTTCAAGCAGTGATAAATTTCTACCATTAATTGGCTAGCACATCCAATATGTTATTTGATTGAATATCGTAGTATATTATTTTTTCTCATGAAATGTATGCATTTTAATAAAGAGGTGGGTTATGCATCCGGTAAATAAAATATTTCGTAAATATCAATATACTAGTATGCCAAGAGATTGGTGAAAGCGTCCAAAGGGTGGTAAAAAATTCAGACTTGAGAATATTGTTCAAGCGAGAGTAGAAAATAATGCAGGCGACTTTTATATAGTAATATTATTTAGTTTGAGGCCACTGAGCGATATTGGAGCTGAATAGTGGACAAATGAACACAAAGACAGTGGTATTTGTCTTTGACATCTTTTACAAACTAATCAATGTATTTAACTATGAAGGAAGTATGTGCTACCTTGATTACCTGTTACAATACATTTATATAAAAAAAATGTTTAAAGACAATCTTAGTTTTGACACAGCTGTACTTTAGCTTACATCAGATATTAAAATCTTTTTATTCCTTGTATAAATGTGTCTTGAAGTCTCTGTTCTAAATGTTTTACAAATACCTGAACGTGAACATAACTGGGATGGAAAGCTTCATCATGACCATTCGCCAGAAGTCGCCCCGATGGTCAAAGTTAGAATTGCGGTAGATCAGACGACCTTGTTATTTTGGCCGATTGTTTAAAATGATTGTTGTTTTTACTGATGCACTTCAACTCTATTATGTTGTTCTACTATAATACTCAAAATTTCCTAAGGATCGTACCATTTTTGTAGGTAAAAATTATTCAATGACCCCCATTTTGAACTATTATAGAATGCCACCCTTAATAGTGATCCCTAGCAAATTTAGAGTAGTGTATGTTCACAATACTCACCATGGGTGTGTACCAATCAATTAATCCACAATTTACTGGAATTGAGAACACAGGAAGTGGAGATGTTTATGTATTTATACTGATGTTCCAAGTATAACTGTATTACCACTCTATAGACAGTGCATCGGAAAGGAAACTTTGTGAACATTGATGCCGGGGCAGGATTTGAACCTGGAACCTTTGGCTCCGAATGACTACCGCGTTACATCCTGGAGATATAGATGACCCCATACTGTGGTACATGTGAATAGTAGCTCGCTAAAAATAACCAACACTTTCACTTGTTGCATAATATTTATTGTAATCTCTTTCTTTATTTATTGTTTATGAAGTAAATACCTTTGTTACACTAAATGGTCCCTCAAAGCAACCATTCACCCCTAATAAGCATATACTGTATATATGGATATGTTAAAGCTCCCACACTAAGAAAATACAATATAAATGGCACTTCTTGAGACGAAAATATTTTAATGTGATGAATTATTATAAAATTGCACCATATGCATGTGTGTATGTGAGAATTTGGTATGTTGCTCAAGTGTATGGTACGTTTTTCACAAATTAAATTTGAGGCATATATCATATCCAGTTAGTAAACATGTTGCGAAATAAAAATTTACTGGTATATGCAATGTATGTAATCTTATAGTAAAATCAGTATTTCAAAGAGTGGACCATGCTAAATATGTCATGTACCCTTCTCCGGGTTTGTGAACAACATGCATGTACCATTAACTTGCATACCAAATCTTCACATACTGGCTTGCTGCATACATTGAGTCGGTGGTCATGATAACCTGTACCCATCCCCTCGTTTTCCCCTTACTTGCTCCTTTTGGCACCCAGTACGATTCGCCCCTATGTTGGACGAAGAACACAGAATTTAGTCCATGTCTGGCCTATATTTGGTAGTTTCTGTCCAACTGATTGTCCTGCTAATGTAGGAATTTGATTGGTCAATAGAAATCCACAAGTATACAAAAAGCTTGTGTACCGAGGAAATACTCACAAGGTTATTTTCGTGTCATTTGATGGTAATACATGTACCTTGAACTATTTGAGCATCAAAAGTTATCCTATTCTGACATGTTCATATTGAGAAAAACAACTTGCTAATAAAGATTCTAGAAAGCGACTAAACCCCCAAATAAAGAAAAACACAAAAAAACTATTTCAAGTTGCTAATGTGTGCATGTTGACTAAATTAATGTAAGACAAAAAAAACCTCCACAGACAAAAACCACCCCTTATAATATTCATTGGTCATAATACAAAACTATTTTTCTATATTAATCACTGTATTTAATCATTTGCAAAAACTATATTCGCGGAAGGTAACTATGATAACATGGAGATTGAGATTCCTTTGCTAAATATGTAAAAGTTAGTCGGTAAAGTTGGAATGTGACATGAAGCCAATGTTGGAAAGTACTGTTGGTATAACACAGTGTTGTTATTGTGTGAGAAGTTGTAATTGTGATTCATATTAGATTGTGTGATTGCGGTTGTTTTGGTTGAAGGATGGATTTGTCATATATTTTGATGAGACAGATGAGTAAGCTATTCAGATCAATCGAGCGATATCCACAGTTATGCTATGTATATCATCAAGAGCAACAAGGGTGGCTTGAAACTTATTTCTTATGGTTTTATGTACACACACAAAAATATAAGTGAGCAAGGCAAGTATCCGCTGGGAGTGTTCCCAAAGCGCAGACAAAGGCTGCAATGGATCACTCATGCATGATTCTGGGGTAAATGTAATTTCCATTGATTAAATATGTAAATGTATTTGACATATTTATTACATAATCATGCTAATATAATAATTAAATAATAATAATAATAAACAGTCTTACCGGTATGTCATGTAAAATAACTGTGGTGTTTTTTGTCCATATTAAATTATCTGCCATTGATTGGTAAAGTTTCATTGTAATAAAGGCACATAACAATCAAGTAAAACTATAAAACAATATCATACATTTCATACATAATTAGCGAGTCCAGCCACTTTTATAGGTCATGTTGAGTATCAAAGGTTTGAAGCCTGGAATGGAAAGGTACATGGAGACCCAGAAAATGTGATTCTTAAGTTTGGCAAATCTTATTAAACATCTTAGAAAAAGAATTTTGCTGTACTCGACCATGACTGATAAAATTAAATTTGGGGGTCATTTGGTGCAGTGCCACTGGGTGGTTGTCCACATTTGCCAAACTTGAGAATAACCTTTTCTGGGTCCTTAACCATGATACACCTATCCATTCCAGGCCTCAAACCTTTATTACGGTACTCAACATGACCGATAAGTGGCTGGGCTCCCGGACTATAATGAATTACCGGACTTAGTGCATAGTCTGATAGCATTAGAACATTCTTGTTTTCACATCTATAACACATCTATAACACATGCATCTTGTGTGGATTTCACATTGAGTAAGGGTAATATCTCATAAATTATCTACATCACAAAATACAATATTACATGCTCACATCAATATTATATCCTCCTCCTGGTCTCATTGCCTTGGTTTCTTTTGTTCTAAGTGTAGGTGTATATCCAAATACAACCTATACTTTTTTTCAGAGATAATAAACCTACACTTTTCCTTGACTATTCTGAAATGGAACTAGTTAAAACAGATCTTGATGCATCAATACCACAGGACCAATTACCTGACTGAAGGTAAGCCGTAAATCTGGTTATGATTTATCATGTGACTTCAACCTCAACCCAACTCAGCATATGGTGGTGAAATGACAGCACTGTAAACAATGTCACTATAGCAATAGCATGTACAGCACCAACAGCATGAGACCCCAGGAATATCTGCAGTATGGGTGGTATAGTACAACATATATTTTTCAAATGTTACATCTATTTTACACCTGTATGTATGTAGTGTAGTACTCGACCAGAAGAAGGGTATAAGACATTTATACCCACGCTTTCCAAAGAGTATCGGTAAATATGCCAACAGTTTTGGTCATGAGGCCTCCTCAGTTACCGCCTCGGAGGCCCCCCATGATTAAAACTGTAGGGATATTGACCGATACACCTCAGAAAGTGTGGGTACAACTCTTTACTATAGAATATGTTTCAACATAGAAAAAGAAAATATACAAACAATAACCATAAAGGTTTCTGAATACATTTGCTGAATAAAGTTGGTGTGAAGTGTGAAATACAGCACCAAAATATATCGTATACTTTTTAAAGGGCAATGTCATAATGAAATAAAAGTCTCCTTTTTCAACATCTGATTTCTAAAAATAGATTTGATTTATTTATTCTCAATAATACACAATTTTACATAATTAGGTACCATTAACTTTTAGCCCACTTTGAACAATCAGAAGCTGCAACTGCACCTGCATTTTCTCCAAAAGAGTACATCCCTTGGCTAACAATAAACAAATTAGTACATTGAGAATGTTCCAAATGTATACCATAGTCAATGAAGCATGGTATTATCATTGCACTGTTTGTAGTGAGAGTAAATACAAAACAGTAACGGACGCCACAACAGCAACTATATAGTCTAGAATTCAAACAATATAGATGTAAACCGATTAAAATCTCTTTGTAGATGGTGCAAATTCATAAGCCCATTTACTAATTTCTTTCTAATTTGAGAGGAACACCCTAA
Organism: Lepetodrilus fucensis; assembly: GCA_032361325.1. Classification (NCBI taxonomy): domain Eukaryota; kingdom Metazoa; phylum Mollusca; class Gastropoda; order Lepetellida; family Lepetodrilidae; genus Lepetodrilus; species Lepetodrilus fucensis. Next base: position 8,438 of record JAUTBV010111516.1, read on the forward strand.
ATCATGGCATTGCCCTTTAAATAATACCAATACTATGTATATGCGGTAGCAATACTTTCTTTCCCAAAATGAGACTGTGAGTTCCAGTTAAAAAGAAAGGTACTGGTAAGTGTAATATGTAAACAAATACTTCAACAATAAATGACATATAATGTTGCATAGGTTAGTTTTTAAATGAAAATGTCTATCAAAATGGAGTGAATTTACAAAAGAAAGTGCAAGAATGATTCATATAATATAATTGTAATAAAAGTTTATTGACATATTTTAAAACAAGATTGAAAGAAAAAATTGAAATAAGAAAAAAAGGTATATAAATTAAATTGTATTATATTAATCTTTGAAATAAATATTTATCCAGCTATAACATTTCACAAAAGAAACATCAAGTGAGATTGCAGAGTGTTATTTTCATGCCAATGTTTGCGGGCATTTACTAGTATATCACATATTCAAGCTGGGGACTTGTAATATATATAATCTGTGTACCTACTAGCTTTCATCCATGTTACTGGCCTTCTTCAGGAAACGTTCAGCCATTATTTACATTGATAACAATGGATATGGTGAGTGAGTGAATGAATATGGAGTTGCTGCGGGAATCTTTCACCCATTTAAGACGACAATGGGTAATGGAGTCGTAAACAATGCCATTGTAAGTACTGTATGTCACACATGCACACATGCATATCCATTTAAATCACAACTCTTCTACTAATAATACCGGTACCATTTGGGAATATTCATGACAATGACCGTTTCCATGAATGGGGATGAATGTGTGAATTTCTAAGTGATTTTAGCAAGTGGCAAAGTTCAATATTTCTTGTAATGTTCTGTGTCATAATGTTTTCAATGAAATAAACTCTTTCTTTGAACAGTGAATTAGTGGTGTTAATGTTAATTCATCATACTTATGTCACATCATTGAAATCAAACATTACATTTCTGATAAAATAATACATAAACATACATGAAATGAACACCTCGAGAAATATTGATATATCCCATGATATATTATATCCTAAAAATTATAATAATTAATAAATGATACAATGACATAAAAACCTTCAAATATCATAATTAATTTTGAGATACTATTAAACTAATTATGAATTTGTCATTTATTACCAAGTGAAGAAATACAATTACAAGAATGATATCAGAACGATCAATAAATGTCCAGCAATCTGGACAAGCAGGTACAATATCCTATGATCCTGTTATAAATGGCGGACACTGAAGTAACACTGAAGTAACTTTGCAATGATCCTACAAGGTCATTCTTCACCATTGTTGGCGATGTAGGCAAATCAATCTTAAACGAGAATAAAAAAAGGAATTGTGACGGAGTCAATGTCGATGTCACAGCAGCAATTTTTAGCCCATGTGACAAATTACATGTAGTTCAGTGCAACGTAACTCTCAAATTTTAATCTATTAACTTCCAAAAGTATACATTTTCAATATATAATGATCATTGTACAAAACTAGTTATTGTTCTAATTGAATGCTTTTATTTTGACAAGTTGGTCTTTGCTTGAACGAATAAGCATATTACATACAATTGTGCTATGTATACAGTAAACACTTTTTGTACTATTAGTATACAAGTAAACATTGTGTAAGTAACATAATCTGGCTCATGGTATACCTGGCTTACATTCAGTACGGTGTATTATTCCACTGTGACACTCTTGGCCAAGTTGCGAGGACAGTCCACCTAGAAATAAAACAACAGAGTCAGTCCCACTTCTTTTTGTTACGGTTCATTTGGAAAATGTGTAACAAACATGGAAGTCAACTACCGTAATCAATTTTAATATTCATTTCAGTCTAATGTAGTGTATGATTTCTAATATGAAACGCAGTGCAGCTAGACATTCTGGTAGTGAATATTAACTTTTATTCATTACAAAATATGGTATTAGGTGATTAAATTGTTGTGACCTACATAAATCATACATAATAATAAATTGAATAATGGATATCTCAATAGTTACTACATATTACGGTGGATTTTTATTATTATAACAGTGTTCGAAATTAAGAAAATAATAAGGTAGTCATTCTCCACAGGCCCAATGTTAATGGAGGTCAAATCTGTAATTTTCTTGGGGGTCACACAGATACCTTTAACCCTGGACCCCCTTTAAATTTGAACACTGTTATAATAATAATAATAATAATAATGACTTGTACAGTAAAAAATGAGTGGTGCATAATTAATTTCCAGGTGCATATGAATACAGTATTCTAGACATGACATAAAAATAAACTAGTGAGCTCCTGTCACTGGGTCTTTGTAAGTATAGGAATATAAATATATTTGGTCCACACCTCAAGCTTAGTACAAACTCACATCTTTGGATATTGAAATTAACTACCAACATTCACCCAATCCAAATGACAGTTATCAATAGTTTAAAAGGCATAACATCACAGACTAAGTTGTCGTTTTTGACCGAATTGGAGTTTAAAATGCAACATACATGCTCTTAGGATACATATAATCGCTTTTGTACCTCCAAGCATCATTTTACCGCTGTAGGATAGGTAAAATTCCATTGCAGTTTACACTTCCTGTATAACCTGAATAAAATACCTTAAAATCTCACATTTCCTCTAGTTAACTGACTACCGGTAATTGGACATGGTCAAAGTAACTTTTCATGACCACTGGCACAAATATGTATACGTTGAGATAATTAATAAATAGTAATACATGTATAAATATTAAAATATTGATAACTAGTGAAATATGTGGAATAAGTAACTGGTTTTATAAAGTACTTGTGTAGTCAAAACAAATGTACTTATTTTCAGGTAAAACCATGCTAGACCACTATATAAGTCAACCATCTGTGATTGTATACCTTTAAAACTGCAAACCATCTCAGCAAATATTCTGCATTTGGTGTAAATTTGGTGTCAATAAAGGAATTGGATCCAGATTAGATTTGCATAATATTCCTGGCAATTATTAAGCAAGTCATGCAAAGTCAGTGGTGGACATCAATAATAAACATCAGCAATATTTGGCAACATGATTGTATGACATTTCAGTGATCTTAGTGTTCTACTCTGGGTAGGAGGAGAAATTGTATTCACGATATTGTGGTAATACCCACTAGGGCTTCATTTGTTTTTAAGTCAAGTTCCATAATTAACCAAATAATTTGTACAGGAGAAAATAATTAAATTTGTAGCCGTTTGAATTATTAGAAAAATATGAAAATTCAAAATAATCTGTGCTTACCGGTATATAGGGTCAACCAAATTAAAGTATAAAATATGGTTATAAATGAACTGGTAAATAAATAAGAATGAAAAAAAAAAGGGGGGGGGACTAATTATCTAGTGACATAATTTAATATCAAATTGGTATTTACGAATATATAATGTATGTCTGAATGTAAAATATGTTATGTACATATTATTAAAATGCACGGTTCGATTTTCCTAATGTTATTTTTTTTTTGACATTTTAAATCAATCTCAATGACAAATAAAGAGAGTGCTATTTTTGTACATTGTGTAGAAAACATAAAATGTGGTAAATATTTATGGAAATTGTGTAATGCCATAACTAAACTACATGAAAGGACACTATGGCAGTCAAACAAATATAAACGACATATCATGTAGTCATGTGATCAATGCCTCGATAAGTCAAGTGATCAATGCCCCGATATGTCACTTTCACTGTTACCGTATTAAGGTTTTAAAGCTATTTGGTGTCTATTTCTCCAATAATCCTCTAATATTAGTAATTAGTAGGTGTTATTTATTTAAGAATATACCGTAATCAAACACCAAAGCGGAAGCATTACAGCAGGGTGGGGGCAATAATTGGTACTGGGCAATAATAGGTCCCTAACCAGTATATATATATGCCCGTTATTCAACAGAATAGGAGTCAATACATTTTTTAATTAACTTTCGTTGGTGACAGCATTTGCTGTATTTTCATCTGTTGGACATATTTTAAAACCTCAAGAGGAACAACACACATTGTACCATGGTACAGCTAGACGAAGATATCATTCAAATTAATATGCTTACATCATATCCAAGTAGAACAGCAATATGAAAGGAAAGCATCTGCATAGGGATAACTGTTAATATCCCCTGGAGGCAATCTACATTGTGGGGCACATCCAGAAATTTATAAGCATGTTTTTGTGTCTCCACGTCCATCCTGTTACAAATGAGGATCGGCCGGCCCTATAAAGTGGAAATGTTGAAGTAATCCATTGTGATTATATATTGGCAAAAGAAGGGGAGATAAGCATAAAGAAAACTAACTAAACATTTGGATGGGAGGCTTGCTAATTAGAGATACAGGGGTAGGGACTTATATTTCGGTTGCATATTAATAACTTGATATTGTCCATATACTGTAGAATAATGACCTACCTATTTCGCTAATAGCTAACCTCCCATGCAAACAGCAAAATAAAATGCAACCTGTACCTGCTAGTAGCATTTTATGAAAAAGCAAGATTTGCAGCACCAGATATATTTTCAAAGCTTTTGTAATTTTATGAACCATCATAAGGTATCTTTGTGTTAACATATACACATTCTACATCCATATTACAAATATCCAGTGTATTAATTAAAGGAGAATTTGCAAATAAATGAGAAAAAGTTTCATAATAATTTCTACGACATCACAATTTACGAGAGCTTTGAAAAATATTTGAAAAAATAGTCCCAGTGTCAAAGCAGCAGTCCAAGCAGCAGCATGCGAATAATGGCAGAGGTGCTGACAAAATCTCTGGCAGGCTTACGTCAAACTTCCTCAACTCGGCGATATGTAAAGATAGTAATTGCAATGGAACAACGGTGAGAATGCCCTGAAGGCAGTCAATGTTGTGTGGTACATCAATATATTTGTGCGCTTGCCCTTGGGTCTCGTTGTCACCGGTGTTGCAAATCAAGATAGGTTCTCCCTAGAACAACAAAACAGCATGCACATTATGCACAATAGCATACATCAACAAGTTAGTCATGCAAAACAGATGGCTGAAGATAAAGAAAACAACACAGTAAAACATGTACTGGTTACGGGCCTATTGTCGCCTATAATATGAAACATTTCCTGGATATGTTTCTTAATATGTACATCAACTTCATTATACTTACCATGGCACATGTATAGCTATAGTGTGACCTTATGTTATATTCATAGTTATCTGCGCCACTTCGGTTATAGCACGAGCGACGGCACAAAACAGGGTGAAAATAGACCTTGTTATGCCACTGGCAGGACCTATTATCGCCCCCATAAAACAGGGCGAGGTGCGTAATCCTCTGGTGAAATCATTTAAATTTAAATTGGTATTTACTAATATGTAAACCATACCTAAGGCATGCATGGATGTAAAAAGTTTAATCACGCATTATAAAAACACACCGTTTGTTATCCTAATGATGTATTTTTGACATTTTGAAGCAATCTCAGTGACTAATAGAGCGATATTTTTGTACATTGTGTAGAAAACATAAAATGCTGTGGAGATTGGTTGAAATTGTGCTAAGCCATAACTACATGAAAGGACATTATGACTGATGAACAAATATATACAAGAGACTTATTGTTTAGTCACGTGATTAACCTCCCGATATGTCATATTGCACATTTTGAAGCTAATTGGTGTTAATTTTAAATAAAATACAATTATTGCTCCAATCATCATCTATTGGTAATTAGTAGTTCTTTATTTAAAATATGCCATAATCCAAATCAATCACGAACGCGGAAGCGCTACAGCGGGGGGTAGGCGATAATA
>JAUTBV010111527.1:0-14235 GCA_032361325.1 Lepetodrilus fucensis
TACCACATGGCTGTATCATTGTGTAGCGATACATAGCCTCGCGATACGATATGCGAATCGTCAAACTTTGTATCGCGGTGCACCGGTGAATCGTTGCACCCCTACAAGTATCCGAGTATCAGCTTTGAATGAACATGATGAACATAGTGTCCAGTTTAACCAATTCCTAGTATCCGAGTATCAGCTTTGAATGAACATGATAAGGTATATTAGTGCCAAGTTTAACCAATTCCTAGTATCAGCTTTGAATGAGCATGATAAGGTATATTAGTGCCAAGTTTAACCAATTCCTAATATCAGCTTTGAATGAGCATGCTAAGGTATATATAGTGTCCAGTTTAACCAATTCCTAGTATCAGCTTTGGATGAGCATAAGTTATATATAGTGCCAAGTTTAACCAATTCCTAGTATCAGCTTTGAATGAGCATAAGTTATATATAGTGCCAAGTTTAACCAATTCCTATTATCAGCTTTGAATGAGCATGATAAGGTATATATAGTGCCAAGTTTAACCAATTCCTAGCATCAGCTTTGAACGAGCATGATAAATTATATATAGTGCCAAGTTTAACCAATTCCTAGTATCAGCTTTGAATGAGATTCAACGTGCATAGTGCCAGGTTTAATACTGAATCTAATAAGTGCTATACGTAGTTTACCGTCTTTACTGTTACATAAACATAAACACACACAAGAAGTAAACCCTTAATCCAAGCTAAAAAGGAAAGTTTCATTTCAATACCGATTGGCTTGACTAGTAATTTTATTTAGTTTTTCTCAAAAATCAAATTTGCTCCCCTAACATGAATGTCAACATGAGTTGACAATCTCCAGTGATTACGAGCTAGGAGTTGGAGGAGTCCATGTTTAAACAGTTTCAGCTCTGTATACATGGTATATTTATCATCCTTGGCTTGATCGACAGCAGATGAAAGAACTTTAAATTGAAAACAATTACATCTTTGATAATGTAAAATTGTGAACTGTTTGTCAAAGAGCAATTCTAATGAAATGAAATCTTAATTTTGATTGTATCGGTACAGAGTTTTCAGAGTTTTACAGAGTTGTTTCTATAGCAACCTGTCCATAATGAGTCCAATTTCATAATCTATTGTATTTCTTTCGACGTAAATCTAGCAATCTTATTTCAAATGAGGCGATTTACAGCTTAATTTTACATGCTTAAACATCACCATTATCACATAAAGATCATGACCTCTGCAATAAAAAAAATATTTTACACGTTTAGCTCAGGCCCCGAGATTATGAAACTTTCTGAGAATTACTCCATACTCAACTCAGAATTTTGTTCATAAAACGTCATGCTGTGAGTCAAGGGTTATGACGTCACAAAATTCTGAGATGAGTATGGAGTCGTCATTAATCTCGGGGGCAGGGCTTTGTCCAAACATTAGAATTACAAAATATGACCCGAGGAACATCGATCACCAGGAACCATTACAGATATTTCAGGGTATCATTTCTCGCAGCTCTCATATCTACTACGAGAAAATAAGGACTCTCATAGCCATCTCTAGAATACATCACATAGGGACCGTGCACTTACAAGAGTGCTATGGTCTCATTGTGGATATGAGAACTTGAGAAACGACACCTTAGTAGTGCTGTATCCCATCTGTACTCCACCAGTCTCTAGCCAGTGACACAATGGTACTGCCAGCCTATGATGCAGATGCTGCAGTGCTTGACATTACACATGGATGCAGGCTCTTTACCATCTATAACTCAGTGTGTACATTGGCCATGCATCATGTTGACAAACATTATACCGCCTACTTACTCTAAATGTCAACTACAATCAGGTGTAGGGACCACAACGTACCAGATTATTCTACAGTAGATCATCTACTAGATGTATATGTACACTATATTAAGTAGAGTGTGAAGGGAAATGTGTTCCAGATCAATAGAGCAATAGGCACAGATATATAATACACTATTCTGTAAATCATATTTGAGCAGCATCATTGGTGATACCACATGAACATACAACACTCGCTGACAAGGATGACATTGAGAGTGATGGAGCGTTGATTTGTAAATGACATTTATCATGTGTATATGGTAAATGATCACAGAGGTCTGCTTAGTGTAGGGATAGAACCTGATACTGCTAGAGTGTCATAGAGTTACACAGTTCTCTAGAAACATTTAGTGATTTCATAGCAATCTGATTTATAAAATGGTACTATAACCTGTGTACATAATTTACATCCAGCGATCAAAACTAACTTTAAAACTTACTAGCTGAATAGTGATACAAATAACAAATGCTATGAATTTCTACTAACATCCTCAGGGGTACCTTTAGCATTGGGAGAAATGCCACAGAGTAGTGTTATTATTTTATCCCTGAATACATCAAGTTTATTGAAGAAATGCTCTTTTCACAGAATAGTTGATGCATCCTGAATGTCTGTTATCTGCTCAAGATATAGTGAATAACTTGCTTTTATCATCTCTGGAATAATTTTCCAACAATACATGTTCAAATTATGTTAATTGAGCCTATCAATATATATAATGTTCTGTGTTACATGTATGTACAAATAGAAATGTAGTAAATAAGTACGATTAAGGAATATGTCTCCCAGCCTTGGAGGAAATGAGGTAATGTTAAGGAATGTGTTTTGTTTGCCCCCCTCCACCAGGCCCAGACCACACAGTGGACAGCCTCAAATCAATGGCCATATTTTATCAGTTGTGACCTGTCAAATGTGTACTTGCTTCAAGGTCACATAGCTTTGGCTTTTCAGGACAACAACAAACACTAATTCAAGCATAGGCTGCTCAAAGTAGATGTAAAGTGGCCTGGCCCGTTATAAAGCTATATAATCCATTCATGTAGTCTACGTTTCATAGACCAGTTTGCTTTGATGCAATGGCCATATGAATAGGAAAATAGTATTTTTCAGTAATACAGTATATTATTGTTTTTATTAATATTCATTATTAGAAATGTACTTTTCTTTATAAATATGTAGGTGGAAGTAAACATGCTAAAAATAAACTTGTTTTATCAGCTGTTGTTTTAATAGAAAGTAGTAGAAACTATTAGAAAAATGTAATGTTTTGTTATTGTTGAAATACCTATTCTTAGCTGAAGTCTGTAGTCCAATGTTGTAAAAAGAGATCTGTCTTCAACAAGCCCAGAGGGTATTAGTAATTCTATTCATAGACACCTTTCATACATATAAGTGTAATATCAATGAGCATGCTTGCTGTTGGTACACATACAGATGATGTACTATGATTTAGTCTATAGGTGTGATTCACAGACACAGTTATAGTCTAGAATAAGATCATACAGCACTTGTCACTCAGTCACCTCATAAAGTCACAGGAAAAAATAACTTAGACTATTCATAAATCATGTAAATAAGACCATGCAGTGTTCGAAATGAAGAAAATAATAAGGGGATCATTCTCCAAAGGCCCAATGTTAATGTAGGTCAAATCTGTAATTGTCAGGGGTCACACAGATTCCATTAACATTGCAGATTTTCAAACGACCCCCACCCCTTTTAAATTTGAACATTGCCATGTAATTTTAACATTTATCTTCAAATGATTTGATTAATATTGAAGAGCCAGTTACCAGGTTACACTTATTATAATAATTGTGAAAATATATCTTGAATTATGCATAAATTTAAGAAAGATAAAAGATTAGCGTTGAACTTTCCTCTTTATAGATTTCAAATTCTTACATGACTAATTCTGTCAACATTTTGACATCCATCTTATTGAAAATATTGCTAAATACAATTTACAATACAATGTAGGGGAATGTGGGAATTGAAATGAATACAACCACACTTCAAATGAGTATTGTATTAACTGATCATCTTTACATTCTCAGTTCTCATTCTCAGTTCTCTAGACACTATCGTATTCGAAAAAATAATGTCTTTCTTGTGGACAAAGATGAGAAGAAACGTGTCATCAACTACATAGTGCTTCATGGGAAGTACAAAGTGACACTGCAGTTATATACAAACATGTCAACTGGCTAGTTACCCCAAACATCTAAAACTGTATACTCTGCAAATAGCAAATTATACCGTGGGGCGGAATTCGTCACCCTCCATTTTTAGAGGTGTTCGAGCAAATACACATTTAGAAGACAGACAGAGCGACTAGGGTGGGAGGGCTAGAAGTTATACAAAGACACCAGTAGATATTTCCCTGTGTGTTAACATCCCTATGGCATGGTCCCATACAAGCGACGCAGTACCTTGGGCTCTGGTTAAACACAGGAAAATAAAGAGGAACACTGTCACTTTACAAATATGACATAAGTACCAGATGATCTCTAGCTTTGCTGATGAAAGATTTTGTAAACAGCTCCAGAATATTACAAAACAAAGGTTTACGATGAAACAGATTCAGATACAGTAGATCATGGAACAGGTTGATGTATCATATGATCTTTGAAACTTTGTACTGCCAGATTATGGAAAGGTTTAGTAATGTTTGTAAAGAAGGACCCTCAGTACAAACTGATGAACATGATAGTGAACAAAGGCCAGTCGCTCTACACATAGTACAGTAAGGCTACCTACTTCACACAAGCATGTCATAGAAATGAAAAATGATATTTGAACATATCCACATATATCTGAGGCATAACATTCACAAAGAAATCAAAGTTGCCAATAGCATGTTAGTAGACAGTGAGTTAGTGGTAGAGACAGGTAAAGGTGGCCAAAAAACCTGCTGATTTAAATCACATCACCATGATCACAAGAGGTACATGTAATCTCAAATGGTGAACATTTTATATGAATTTCACAATGTTGAGTTATCGACATGCCCATCACAATTTCTATTTTCATCCTCTTGGTTTGTGAAATGCTACTGATAGATATTCTTCCCAGTCAGAAATTGCTTAGAGAAAACAAGTTTCTTGCAAAATGAACCTCAAAACAGCATTGTAAAACTCCATTAATAGTATTCCTAATAGTATTCCTAATAAGAGTACAAGTACATTAATATAAAGTACAAAAAGAGGATCTGAAGATCGAATTAATGCTTTATGTTGCAGCAGGAATATCTCACCCATAGGCGACAGCATCTGAAGAACCGTTATCAGGGATCGAAATTAACACTAGTCCTCTAGCCCGGGCCATTTCTCTCAATGCTAAAGGTATCCTAAGGACTAGTAGAAATTCATAACATTTGTTATTTGTATCATTATTCAGGCTAGTAAGTTTTATAGTTAGTTTCAATCGCTGGTTATGAGAAAATAATTAATATTTTAGTAAAAAGAATCAGCAAAACAACTAAAAAAAATATCCTGGCCTAAGATTACATTTACTCCCATAAAATGGACATTTAAATTTTAATATAAAACAATTTGAATAAATTCACTTTCGTTAGCACTGATCTCATTATAATATGGCCAGACTTTGCATACAATAAGCCATGGAAAGTACACAAAATCTTTCTTGACTGATCCCTCCATCTCTAACACAGCTGCAGCGTCATGCACAGCAAACAAGCATTCAGGTTATTTTCACAGGCAGCGCAGCACAGTGTCTGCAAAATGTTTCATAAGTTGATTTTCATACCTCAGCAACCAAGGCATTCTCACGCCACACGCAACTTAATAAACAGAGCTCCTGACCTATGGGAGTGAACTGCCAGTAAAACTTTGTGCAATTCAGTCTGCAAGTCACACTTATCTAAGTTATGATCGCTGTGACATACATTACATCACAACAGGTAATTGATTTGAATGGCAAGAGGATGTGCCAAATAGACAGATAAGGGGGTAATTTGCATTTGTGGCGAGGAAATGTTACCGTATTACTCCCAGGCAGTGTTTGCAGGTTTACTGCAACATTTAGCTGTACGGATGTTGCGGGTGTTGTCCTGCCATAAACTGACAAGCTGTGATATAATAAGTGAAAGAATCTTTAAAGTGGCCCTAAACCCCCAATTGAAAAAATCCCCAAAACATTTAAATAATGTCACCACTTGAACACACTAACAAGAGACTGGTAGGTATATCTGCAACTGATATATCTACATTAAATACAACATAGTAACACAAATAAAGTTAGCAATCTGCTTTATGTCTGGACTATGCACTTTAATTTAAAATTAGTTCTGTTGGCACACATTCTTAAGAACAGCCAGGAAAAGAAACAGACCAGAATTCAAATCATTCTTCATCAAGATCGTCCAGTGAACCAAATAGATTTGACTTTTCTTTTAAATGAAAATTCTGTAGGAACCCTAAACAAATTATAAAAAGATTAAAGACGTATTAAGTGATAACTATTGGCCCTGTTGCACTGTAATACGTTAAGACAGCCTCATCCCTGCAATTAAACTCGACATTCTTTAAATCACAGTTTCCCCAAACAGGAAAAAAAGCATTGCCACAAACAGGAGGTAGCATAACAAAGATCTATCAATTTCGCATTCCTGTATCCACTCCTAATTATATGTTTGAGCCTAGCGCTGTTCAATGAATCCATGAGAGCACAGAGCTGTACATGGGATACAAATGTGACAATAGATTGACACTCACCGACACACAAGCTACAACATTCAAACATGCCCCGGTGACATCAACAATGCAACAGCATGTGTCGTATGAACAGTCTCAGTGACTAAACACACTTACCCATTTATAATGTGATTTGTTACATTGCATACAAATAATTGCCTACTATTGATATCTTATATGCTATTACCTGGGATATATAGAATGCAGGTCACTGGTGCATCATGTGTACATGATATCATTGACTGTTTGACAGATGTACAGATCTTTGTTATGTACAGATTATCAACAGCTAGCAATGTGTATTTATCATCACGAGCATATTAGTGCTCATAAATCTGTTTTACTTCAATCTGGATGATTTAACCCTCTCTCTGCTGTATTAGGCACAGGCACAGGCACAGCCCTTTCCTTTACTTTATGGCATCTCCGGTTACCTTCAGCATGGAGAAGGTTGATCCTCATGAATTTCTGACCAAGTACATTTTCTAAATGTTTCCCTAATTGTTCTTTAATTTAGTAGTAGTCATTGACTCTGACTGACATTTCATGTTCAGCAATGCATTTATGTTTAATCTAAAAATGTACCCAGATTTGATAATATCATTGTCATCAATATTATGAATAACAAGTATATGAATAAATGAATGAATGAATGAATGAATGAATTAGTGCTTTACTTCACAGCAGGAATATTTCATCCTTATGCGACACCAGTATTAATAGTTCACCATATTTAAGTTGTTGGTTGTAACATGCATGTTATAACATGTATAATGTACACTAACTCCAGATGTATATCTCATAATGCTGGCTCAACATGCCGGTACATACTGATTCGTACCGGTATCTTCCACGTGTATGGTATACCAGTATACCAGTACAGGGCCATACACATATCAATACGAAAGTAATGCCCTTTATAGTATCTGTTTATGTATGGATTATAGATTATTGAATAGAGTAACCACTTCTGACATTAAACTCAAGCTGTATTCCTCACGTTTTACTATGCATGATATCCTTTATTGCAAAACTATGATAAGCTCAGTCACTTTTTTCTTAAAGAAGAACATAGCTGCTTGAATTTGGCAACTGATCAATATTGGTAAATGACATTTGAATAGAAATCAAATAAAAGAAGTAATAATTTATATCTAAATAATTTTATATGTGTATTGTAAAATGTAAACGTATCAGTCAGTCATATCATATCGGGAAATTTCCACAAGTAGAAACCATAATATCTGGCGAAATGTATAGCATGACCTGCAATCAGTTTTCACTTTCTCCAAATGTGGCCCATAAAACTAAGCAATATACATGATACACATCAACACATGGTGCAATAGGAATGTAAGTCAATGTATTGCAATAACAAATAACAATATTGCATTGCAATACATACAATAGGCATATGAAAATATACAAAATTAATATAGACTATCATTATATTAATCTATTACGTATACAATACCTGTTCACTTCTGTGAATGGCCAACTTCTTGAGACAGTATATGAACTGCCTATCTCCATATGTTGACATCATTGACACTGGTCTAAATATCCAAGATCTTCACTAAAAACACACAATCCATTTCATAAAATCAAGTGCTCGTCAGTTGAACAGTTGTCGCTACTCACAATAAAAATTCACAATAAAACAAATCGTTAAAAGCTGTATTTGTGCCACTATCCCACACACGTCACGTAATCCAGGCCATGTTCAATTTCAAGGTTCAGTCGTCAGAATGACGCATATTCCACGTTTCGGTCAATCACGACATTGAACAGGGTCGTAAAAAAGTGGCATTACATCCCGTTGTGTATCACTGGAAGTCGTAACCGAGACGATGACCAGAGTGGCGTCTGGGAAGGAGGTGCCATCCTGCAACAACATCCATCAGGGTCCATTGGGGTCCATCAGGGTCCGGAGTCTGCAGAGAAAAAGGCGAGAGCTGCTGATTGAATCGTTAATGTCATGTTCGCAGTGCCTAGTGCAGCAACACACACAGCAATATATATGCACAATGCAGCTCTGTACTCAACACAGCTACTGCTTTGTCAGACAATAATATTCACACATTCGATTGTTCTAGATGAAGTGTTAAATGAGTCGCCTTAAATAGATTTGTATAAATACATGATATAAATTTACACGGTTATAATGATTTTGAAGCTAGCACTTCCTAGTCAGCTGTAACTTCCAATTTGATAATATTGCCTGTTGTAAACAAAATTGATGTAGTAATTCCATAAAAGAATTCTTCAGGAAACTTTTCGATAATCGATGTTCAGTGTTGCTTTTGTCAAAAGTTATATTTGACGATTGACATACAATGACTTTGACGCACATTGCTTTTGACGTAATAGGCAGATGAATGTTCAACAGCTGACTAGTGAATATGGAGTCTAACGTAGCTGCGGTAAACAGCTGGCTGGGATCGTCTCTCTATTTTACAACGTTTTCTGCAGTTTTCCATGTTTTATTCCAATAAAATGAGTATGTGTTATAATAACCCATTCCATACTAGTGATTACAGAAAATATGTCCCTCATGAAATTAATGTTCCAAGTTCCTTGCTGAAGCTTAGAACTATGAACATTCATTTCACACGGAACATATTTTCTGTAATCACTCGTATCTCGTGGGTTATTCTCTAATTAACCTACTGTTACCAACAAATAAACTAGTAAAATATTGAAATAAATACATGACTATCTAAACTAAAATACATTTTTTTTAAACAAACAATTTGATGTCTGGCTATAATAATCCTATGATTGACCAAATCTCAACACCCCCTTTAAAGTCTTTAAATAGATTCATCAATTTCAATTTACATTTACATGCAATGTCTTTAGTGACTCTTAGCAAGGTCAAAGGTTACACAAATGATAGATTACTCAGGCTGACTGACATTTCTTTGTCACATAACTTGTCCTGGTAACCATGGAATTGGGGAAACAAAACATGTTAGTGAGATGACCAATTGTCTCAGATGACACAAAGCCTTCTTTGATACCTCCTTCTGTTGTATTGGGATGTCGGTCAAATACCAGCAAATTACACAAATTTTCTTGTACTTTTACACACCCTTGTGAGATTTAGCACTATTACCATCGAGACTATTTTCACATTTTTAGTTCAATTTATCAGTGGTTGAGATTCCCACAGCGACGTTAAACTCCATATTCACTCACTCACTCAGTGGTTGAATGTTTAAAAGTCAAATTAATTCTGCTTGATGTGAATATACTGTACATATTTTTAACAATTACTGATTATTTTACAAATATGTTCTTTAGTGAAATGCTTAAATTAATGTTTGCTTTAACATTTTTGGTATAATTATTATTAGGCCTACATTGTACATAATTATTTTCCAATAACTGTTATTTCTTATTAATCAAGTTAATATTTTACGTGTATTTTCATCAAATCACGCATGGCCCAATAGTTAGATACTTGACAAGACTGTGATGCTGTGCTGAATGATGAAATAAAGATAACTATGACAATAAATGGGTGAGTGAGTTAATATGGAGTTCAACATTGCTGCGGGAATCTTTCACCCATTTGTGACGAACGATAAATGGGTGTTTTAATCAAAAAGACTGACAGCTCTACTGTTTAGTGAAATACCTCCACCTCGAGGGCCAGAAAACACACATCTGAATAACAACACAGTCTTGAAGAAATCGAAAAAGTAAAGGCCTGGCAAATGTGGATATGAAATGTTCATGAACCGATAAAATATTGATCAATAATTTTCAGGGTGACAATGGTGAATGGTAATTTAGGCAATAAAAAGACTTGATGTATTTTTTACACTATAACGAAATAATATTGGTTTATTTTCTAATCCATCATTATCAGGTAGCCATGGTAATATTAAAGCTATTTAACAAAGAAGATGATTTATTATCTCATCATCATGGTCATTCCAGATTGTTCCATGGTCAATCGCTTAATATAATAATATAATCTATTAATATAAATATAGTGCTGAGTTCCAGCTAGGCTGCTCATAGACGCTTAACATTATACCTGTCTAGGGAGTGGTTCACTGTAAACATGCAGGCACCTAGACAAGGTAGACAACGTTTCAGATATGAAGAAATTAACCAAGATACGTGTACACTGTTGTCAACAAATTAGTTTTGAGGGCTTTGCAGAAAGAATCAAGAGATTTGGCAGATTTAACGGGTCAGGCAGACCATTCCACAATCTTACAGCAGCAATTTTGAAGGCACGATCGCCAAAGTTTGATGTATTTTTTTAAATGGTGAGAATGTCCTAGCTTTTTGATCTGAGATTTCAGTTTGGGTTGTGCACTGTCAGAAGTGAAGAAAGATATCTTCTTCAGAAGTGAAGAATAATATTTACTACAGCGGTGGAAAGGTTTTTGGAAGTACATGTACAAATATGATTTTGTGTATGTCAAGTGATATCTGTGATATTATGCCTTTAACATTGAAATTCACACACATGAAACTTAAGTTCCTAGCACTATCCTCATGATCCTGAAGTAAATATTAAAAGAAACACTATTTACATGGTTCATAATTTTAATTCCTTCTTTTTTTTAAATTGGGATTTAGAGCTGCTTTCAAAATTATTTCACTTACCATGCTTACCGTATACCGTAGTTTGTTAGTTTAGGGCAGGAGGAAACCACATGATTTCTATATTTTCATATTTTAATTTATTTTGTATTTTTTATCTCGCATCTTGCATAAAAAAAATACAAACCCATGATCAGCTGAGGGCGGTACTCTGGCTCTCCATCACTATTACCACACAGACATATACTAAGCTCAATCATTATGAAGCAATATCCAACACACTAATTGCTACTTGGCTTAATTAGTATTTAATCGCCGACCTATTTTTCACATCTAAGAGAAGACCTCCAGTAATTGGCATGGATTGGTGTTAAGACTGTCAGAAGAAAGTATATCAAGAGGAATATCCTTTGAGGTGATCATGGTGATGTTGTTTTAGATATACTTTAAATTATGCTAGACTAAATGCTAGGCTACCACATTCATGTTAATAATATGTAAAACATTTTAGTCTATTTATTGAACTACACCTAACTTTCATAGTTTAGTCAGGTACTAGACTGCATCACCCATACATACCTATAACTGATTTGACGTCATACATGTTCTGGCTGTGGTGTCATTACGAGACAACATACTTTGCCTGTGCCATGATTAGGCTAATTTTCATTAGAAATATTTTAAACAAGTTATTTCACTGGTGAAACCAGGGATTGAAATTAACACTAGTCTTCTCTAGTCTTCTCTCCATTTCTCTCAATGCAAAAGGTATCTTGAGGGCTAGTAGAAATTCATGACATTTATTATTTGTATCTTTATTCAGGCTAGTAAGTTTTAAAGTTAGTTTCTATCGCTGAATAACCTTGTTTATTTTCATTTGATATGACTACGTAATAAAATAAAAGATTTTATTGCCAAAACTATCTTTAAAAAAATCTTGCGGAGAATTTCGTGGCTCTCCTGTTTTAGCAGGTGAGTAGCTTGAGATTCCCTAGCCGTAACATGCTTATCATATTTAAATGAGACTTTTTATATGTACATATGGTCCGGGTACGTACCAGGACCATAACATATATAAAAAGTCACTTAAGGTCAGCAGGTACGGCTAGCCTAGAGGAATCTCGAGCTAGTAAGTGAGGTGAACCTATTTTCTTTTATTAATTGCACCTGAAAATTGTTATTAGCTGTCATTAAATTACTGAAAAGGGTCAATTTTAAAATGTTAAAATATAGTGAATAAAAACACAAATAGACATCGTAATTTCATTAAAATTCCAAGGCCAGCCCCCACATGTACAATTTACTACAAAGCAACAGCTGAGCAAGGCTAGATTCAAATTTAAATTTACCACAAATATCGCAGGCAAACTGCCATCTGTAATTCATAAGCACACAACGTGACCATCGATAAACCAAACAAAGGCAATCTTTAACTAAGTGATCAACAGTGACAACTCCATCACCATGAATTAGTCACTTGAACGGTCACAGGTGTGTACAAGTACTGAAAAGTAGATTCTAAACAGTCGGTGGTCAAAAAGAGGACTTTCACCGGTGTCTCAAAACGGCGCTTGGCAGTATTCCATAAAACTTGTCACACATATCGAAAGACTGTGTATTTGAAAAGTAGTGTAGACAACATGGAACGTATTTTACCTTGATTATACTCATTGACAACTAAATCCAGCAAGCGGGTAGAGGTGTCACACTCCATTTCGTTGGTCTGTTTACAGCGAAAACGAGGCGCACATCCGGCGAGCACCTGTGTCACCCCGACCCATATCGATTTCAAACGTGGGAGCTTTTTTCGGTAGAGCGCTCGTCACAATGTTTATAATACAGCTTCCACTACACCATTTACACGTTTACCATTCTCGACGATACACTATAGACTCTATAGAATCTAAATTGTTGTTATTATACTATACTATTTGTTTGTTTATCAGTTCCGAAAATAGGTCATGTACGTGCCATGGTCGGTTATTGGTCAGACATCGTCATACGCATTATGACGTCATGACAATAGTTTAGGTTACGTTGACCTGTGTATTTTAAAGGTGATCTTCCATGATGCGTAGACGTAAAAGTAAATAAATAAGATAAAATCATATATGCAACTTTATTTTATGTCAACATCTTATTAATTAGTTTTAATTTAATGTGCATTCATAGAAGTTGGTGAATGTTTATTTCTAGAGCTAATGTATAAAAACTATTATTATATTGTTGAAATCATGTGATTGTTTTTTTCCCGAATGCATCTTATAAATGTTATCATGGTCTCAAATGAAAAACAAAAGAATTGATGTGTACATGTGGATTAAAACACAAATCTGTGTTACAAATACTCCAACCCCTCATAAACTTTGAGATGCAAGACGATTTAGTGTTATCACACTTTTATGCTGTATATATACTGTATATGTAGACTAATATAACACTGAAATGTTTGGAAAAGTACATTATATATTATGACATATTCATTGCTTATATAAATAGTATATATTTTATGAGTGCTTCGGGTGAAATTTGAAATTACTGTACCAGGTATATTCATTGTTTTGGTGCCATTATAAGCAGTGTTCGAAATTACTGCTGACCCGCTGGCCCGGCCATTTCTCCCAATACTAAAAGTATCCAAAGGCCAGTAGAAATTCATGTTTTTTTGTAGACATTTGTTATTTGTATCATTATTCGGGTCAGTAGGTTTCCAGCAATAATTTCGAACACTGATTATAAGCCAGCTCGGAGTTGGGGAGTACAGTTGTAGTGTGTGTGTGTACTAGCACTAGAAGCACTGGAAACACTGACAATGTAGTAAATCTGGAGACCTGTCTTCTCTAAACCAGTACTGCTCCTCCGAGGCGATACATCACTCCAAATACAAGTATGAAAATATCTTTATTGTCATGTTTAAAACAAACCACAGTTTTCAATGTTAAAGGCATAATATCACAGTTGGTTGGCCGATATGGTCGTCTAGCACGATTTTACCAGAAAATAAATGCCGTTATTTTGACTATTATAAGTACTTTATACAACCAGTTACATATTCCACATGTCTCACTAGTTATCACTATTTTAATTTTTATTAATATTTATTAATTAGCAACGACTCGCTCATAAT
>JAUTBV010111538.1:0-14234 GCA_032361325.1 Lepetodrilus fucensis
CCAGACAAATTATCCACATAAAATTATGTGTTTCCAACATTTCAACCAATAACTGGCTTGCAAATTTACATTTTCGTATGTACGTTCGACTGCTGTACGACTAGTTCCAATACATTGGTAGAGTATTACCTATAGGCATATAGGTCGGTCGTCAATGTCACAGCTCTAATAATGAGAATGTTGTTTTCAGTTGCTATCATGACGTTCACCTCTTTCCTCCAGAATGACATCAAATGAAAACAACACAAGTGGTATGATCAATAAATAATTTATCTTGCAAAGTTGACTCTAGATCTACAGTGTAGTAACAGTTGATGACAATGGAGGAAACATGTACAGTTATATACATACATACAGACACACACACAGACGGGTAAAAACAAAGAAACCCAGTTGATTTACAATTAAACATAGCTCGCCATGTTGAAAGGCTGATGATAACATTAATAACTATTCCGGACTATGATGACCAAATATCTCGTACAGCATCTCACAGGGTATCTTGCATAAAGTGCCGAAGCCCTAACTACTATACACATTGCATCCCATAAAAATACCTCGTCAATTTCCCTTGAATTACACATGTCCAAATGCATATAAAATACGTATTTTATGCATATAAACTTTAACCAATATTACATACTAATAGTATCTTGCTTTATGAATGTTGCCTAAAACAAGTTATTATCTCTTTAAAATAGTTGGATGTGTACTTGAAATATCTTGAAATCAATACATTTAGTCCATTACTCCGAGAAATACTTTCGAGAAATACTTTCAGATCAACATAACCATCAATCACAATTAGAAAATAAATATTCTATTTAAATACTCGTAAGTAATTGAATAAGGTTATTGAAATGTAGATATGGATGAAATACACAAAGACAACTCGAAGC
The DNA here is from genome assembly GCA_032361325.1 of Lepetodrilus fucensis. Lineage (NCBI taxonomy): Eukaryota > Metazoa > Mollusca > Gastropoda > Lepetellida > Lepetodrilidae > Lepetodrilus > Lepetodrilus fucensis. Next base: position 900 of record JAUTBV010111538.1, read on the forward strand.
TGTACTTGCAAATTATGGTGTTCACTGCTGGCGACATTTTATACTGTGATACTGTGCTCAACATTGCAAGGCTGAGAAATATAATTAAACTTGAAATGAATACTTTGGCAAGTCATGTTATGCATTAATGTTGTAGTACTATATTACATGCATACCAGATGAGTGTGTGACAGGAAATAGTGAATGTGTGATATCACACAATACTGTCTGCCAATGCAATTCTATACTAGTGGTTTGCATGCTTATTCAGTGCTCGATGCCAAGTGGTACACTTAACCCTCTCCATGCTGGAGGCAACCAGGGATGCCCTAAAGAGCTGTGCCTGTGCCTAATCCAGCAGGGAGTTCTAAAACACTGAGATTGCCTGCTGCTTAATACATGCTGTGTCTACACTAACTATTGTAGGAACTACAGTAGACCTCACCTATATAACGCACTCATTGGGACCGGCTAGTTGTGTCCGTTATATGCTTCCGTTATACGCGGAACCGGAACTTCAGATTCAGTCCGATTTATCCGAGGCCGGTATATGCGAGGTCTACTGTATAAGGAACATTCAGCAGAAGACTTGTGAAATATGGCACATGTAGGGAAACTGTACAACCAGAGTATTTTTACTTTATCAGAATAAAGTAAAAACTAAAATTTAATGCATATGTCAAATTTAATGTTCTAACAACATTTACATAGTGTTTTTCCTCATTCTTCCTGTACAAGAATGAAATGTTGCTTCCCCAAATGTGTTTTTATTTGATGTTGTTCCATATGCATAAATTGCGTTCCTTTGGCTTTGAAGTGCACTTTAATTAAAAATAAATATTTCTTATGTTAATGCTTGACTATTTCGTTCACTTTTAAATATCAAGTTAATATTTTATTCCATTATCAAAATTGAAATGAGTCATCTTTGAGAACAATTTGAGACTTGGAGACATATTGACTATTATAATGTTACCATGTAGATTTTGTGCACCATATGCTATACTAGGATACTCAATAATATTGCTGACACGAAACTGAACTAATAATTTATATTAAACAAACATTTCTATTGCAGTGGAAGAAGAAGACTTTTTACATTTTCTGTTAAATTCTGACAATGCAGGCAGCCAAAATACACCTGAGGTGTGTTCAGGACAGACTACAATTTTATACTTTACCCTACGCTACTTTTCTAATTGTACTGGCTGGCTGAACAATTTTGTACCAACATAGCAGGAAATCACTTTGCGAATGCATCTATTCCATTCCCTTCATACTTTGTGTTGTCCTACTATTTGCTATCAAACACTACGGGCTCAAAAGCCGATGCAAAAAGTAGTACATGTACTATGTAGTATTACCAGTGTTGGCTGAATAATTATTGTAGCGCTATGTAGCACAAAGTATTGTGTCCTGAATGCAGCTCTGTAAGAACAAGCACAACTCTAAATAAACCCCATCTCCAAACTTAGCCATAGACTACACCATTGTAAATGTTTGAGTTACGGTTACTTTAGTGTTCCTTCCACAAGTGAGCAGCAAGTCTGAAAACTGATGGTAGAACCATATACCTAAACCTCTAGTCATACCAGCTTACACTACCCAGGTATAGTGACAGGATATTTCCAAGGTAAGGCTGGAACTGCAGTAAATGTAATTTATGATTTCATCCTGAACACCCCACCACAATACTGTAAGTATTTCAGTTGATTTTGTCAGGTAAATATTCCACAGATACATTTTTTCAATGCCAACACTTTTGATGCAATTAGTAAAGTAATAGGTGATGATAAATATTGTGACAACATATATGCCCTGTGCATCTTGCCGATGGTAGAGCTTTGATGAACTACTTTGATGAGCAGAGACAGAGGGATTACAACCGGAGATTGACACATTATTACAATGTCAAAACTGCACCTAAGAAGCAAAGTCAACTATTACACTCATTATCAACTCTTTGGTACAACACCAAAATTGATCCAATTCTCATTGCAAAATAAGTCAGGTCTTGCAAAAAGATAAAATGTATCTAAAAACATTGCAATTGAATGAGATTATCTGAAAACCATCCCTCGACCACAATCACACAGCACCAGTCGGATTTCAACAAGTTTGATTCCAATAAATACATTATAATAACAATTTTGATATTTCTTGGAATAAGACATTACAGAGATAAAATCTGGGCCCCAATAACATGCTGCACATAAACTTAGTAAGTATTAAAAGTGGTCAAACCAGTGAAGGTGGGATGTAAACGTACAAACACACTTGTTATTGTAAAAACAAACTGTAAAATGTAAAGTATGTAAAGCATTTCGATTCTTCATCACGTAGCAATCACAACACTGAAAAGCCCGATTAATCTGCTGCACACCGGCACGGATATCACTGTCACATTGGTGGGAAGAGCAGTTGGTGCACGGCGAGCTGCAAGCTGTCACTGGTTACTATGGTTTCACACGGGACTAGTTATCATGGTTACAAGCTCATGGTGTCCCAGTCACTGACACAACACGCAGGCGCACGACAAAGCAAAGCAACGACACAGTCAGAGGTATCGGCCAACCACAGTTAGAAGGCCAACCAGTCAGAAGTTTCGGCCGACCACAGTCAGAAGTATTGGCCAACCACAGTCAAAAGTCTCGGTCGACTACAGTCAGAAGTCTCGACCAACCAGTCTGAAGTCTCAGCATCACCAGGAGTGGCCATATACACATGGAAGCGAGGTGACTGGGTGGTGGGATGAGGAGGTATTTACAGGATGCTTATGTACATAATGAGACCTCAGTGGCAACACACACACCGTGAGGATTAAAGCACAGAACCAGTTAGACACAGGACCAGTGATGATTACAGGCGATATGAACACACAAGGCATGGGATGATTAGTGGAGGTAATGCTGTATCGCTAGTTCTTGACTAGAAGTCCCACATATAACTGCAGCAGGTATCTGCGGCCTTCATCAGTTGAATACATCCACATTGTGTCTAGCACCTTGTAATGTATTAATTTGTCTTACACTTGCAGTCATTTGACACTGTCTGCATAAATGCCAGATTTTCACATTGGCTGCATATTGTCATTGGGTTTTGCTATTACACGGGATAGACTAATTAGTAGATACAGCATAGACTCAAAGTCAGTAGAGCACAAGCATACCAGTGTCCATTATTAAAGCAGCTCATTGGGGGGTATTTACTGTCCTATGAATGTCGCATCAGAAATGCACACGGCCGAGATGAGTGGAGAGAGATGTACCGTGTCTGTGTTTGACTACTTGGGCAATTCTCATAACCCCAGTATGAGCAGAGGAGGCTCTACTTGTGTCAAACTGTCGTCACCAGGCATGGCCTCTTGTTCTCGTCGTCCACCAGACTGTCGTCGATCTTGTTGGAGCTGTTCAGGTATGACTGTCGGCGCCTAGCTAGCAGCATCTCGGTCTTGGTGGCGTGCTTTGTCAGCCCTCCTGGACGCTTGTCTGTCATCGTGTCCACCATGATAGCATCTGAGGTGTCCAGAGTCGAGTTGAATGAAGAATTGATCGATGTGCCGACTGCTGGTTTTGTAGACGGAGGACTGTAGTTGAAAGGAGGGACAATAGCAGAAGGACTGGTCCTGGAGTCGTGCTGCCACAGAGTACTGGCTTTAGGATTCCCCAGGAGTGTTCTATTGCTGCTGCTGGTACTTTCATTCAGCTTTGCGTCCTGTTTAGCCTTCTTGTCTTTGCTATGTTTGTGCGATCCAAAGATCTTCCCAAGGCCAGGCTTTTTGCCAAATAATGTTGATTTGATGCTCTGAGCAACAGACTTTGATTCCTTCTTGCCACTTTTATTTTTTGATTTCCCATCTTTCTTGCTGTCTCTCTTCACCCAGATAGGAACTTCTCCTGTGGGGCCAGAATCATCAGGATACCTCCGCCAGACGTTACTAGAGGTATTCATGTCCACACTGGAGTCATCACAGCCCTGGTTGACAATGGTGGACAGGGAGCTGGGAACAGACCGACAGGTCTCGTCTGCATTGGGCAGCGTCAGAGATCCTTCAGCTTTCTTCTTCTTCCAGGTGCCACTGTTGACTGGGAGCGAGTGCATAGAGATGTCATCTAGTGAGTCCGCTGAGCAGGAGAGGCTGGAGGCATACTGGCTGTCATTGTTCATAACAGAATCATAGTTGTGCATGCCATAGTCACGCGTAGTATCGTCACCATTACAAACAGAAGTTTCAGTAGAATCTTCACCAGCAAGTATCGTTACTGAAGGACTTTCTTGGAAAGCAGTGTTCAGATCTCCATCAACTTCTTCATCATCTTGATTTGGTTCGGTGTTCTTTTCTGCAGTGGGAAGATCTGTATGGATTTTGTCATATGTGCTGCTCTTTGTAATTCCTTCCCTATAGGTTGATGCATCGCTAGCCAGAGAGTCGGTTCTCTTGGGAGGTGTTGGCTTGTCAGCCTTGGCCTTTACTGCAGGAGCTGGAACACTTGTAGGTTTAGGGAGAGGTTTCTTGGGTTTTGGTGCAGAAGCTACTGGCAGTCTGGAGGCATTAGATGCTTGTGATGAGTCGGCTTCATCCTTCTTCCATAATGATGCAATCTTACTTGGAACCTGCTTCTTTGTGCCTAGTGGTGGCTTCTTATCAGCATTTGGTGCTGCTGCTTTCTTATCTTGGGACATTTGTGATGCAGTTCTATTTGGTGAAGCATTCTCATTCTTTTTGCTCCCTACACTGGAATTTGAAGATCTTCTGCCTAATGGGGTTGTCGGTCTAGAGTTGGTTTTCAGACTTGCATTGCTATCGGATTTCTTCAGCTCTGATTTGTTCTCCAGTCTTTTCAGGTTTGAGGCTGACCCGCCTCGGTTCAGTGATGTTCCGCTGCTAGTCTTGGACAGACTGGACCCACTCTGTGTCTTCGTCAGACTTGTTCCGCTACTCGTCTTTCGTAGACTCGGATTGCTCCCCGACTTGTTCAAGTTGTTCTTGCTATTACTCCTAGGGGGGATAGCCTGGCTTTGTATTGGTCTGGCAAGGTTTGATGGTTTCCTGCCATTGGGTGAATTTGCTGTACGTTTCAGAGCAGGGGGAGCGTCTTTAGCATTTTTTTGCATTTGAATCTGCTTGTATGGAGCACTGTAGCCATTTTCTTGAGAGGTGTCGACAATAAAGTTGAAACCATCCAGAGCCTTACTCCAGGCTTCAGGTGGAGAACCACCAGAGTTCCTGCCTGAACCAGAGTTCCGTTGACCCTCTGTTGACGAGGTCTTCTCTCTCATTTTAACCCCTTCTGTTGATGTGGTGTTGCCATTCTGATCTACCTCAGCATCTATAGTAGGAGCGTTGACTGATGAAGAATCCTTGGTGAAGGTGCCCTGTTTTATAGGAGGCTTAGGTCTGTCAGTCTTTGTCTTGTTAGTGTTCTCTTTTGTTGATTGCACTTTTGATGGAGGACTGGTTTTAGATAGTGGTGATCTGGGAATGCCAGAAGCCGAAGTACTCCGGCTTGTTGAGGCAGGACTGCGAGACTGACGGCGAGTAGCAGCTGCAGACTTACTGGTGGTCGTTGAACTGGGAACTTGAGCTGGAGATTTACCCGAGACTTTCTTGGCAGCAGTATTCGGAGCTTGTGATTTGCTCAATGGAGTCTTATTATTTGTCAAAGGACGACCAGTACGTGTTGATGCCTCTGACTTAGTTGTGGATGCAGATTTTACTGGTGGTGTTCTATTGCTGGTATTACTGTACAGGGGCTTCCGTCGGCCTCGCACAGATGCTGTATCAGGCTTCTGCTGAACAAGATTTTTCTTGCTTGGTTTGACGATCTTAGGTCCCTTTTGTGATGATACTGATCCCTCAGCTTGTGATATGGTGGAACCAGAATAGTCGCTAGCTTTCTCTGATGTATTTGACCAGGATATTTCAGAAGCTGTATCTGAGGTATAGTCATTTGATACCAGTGATAATGTCTCATTCTCTATGAACATATCCTCATCACACACACTGCCAGACATCTGATTCGTGGACAACTCAGACACAATTAAACTGGCATTTTCTTCCAGTAGTAGGATGTCTTCTGGTGAGATTTCTTCTTCGAATGAGCTTTCTTTCTTCTCTACATCATTGTATACTACTGTTTCATCGGCACCATTATTGCTGACTACAGTTGTATCTGCCTCACTATAGAACATGGTGTCTTCCAGGTCATCTCTACCACAAGTGACATCAGCAGGATGATCGTCTGGTAAGGATGTTTCCATATCACATGGTGGCTCAGTCTTTCCAGATTGGCTGAGAGACATTTTCTGCAGGAAGCTGTCATTTAAATGAGATTTTTCACTGTCCATTTTCTCCGTCATTGAGTCAGTAGTGCCCGAGTCATAGCTTGCCATCAGAAACTTTTCTCTCAGTGCCCTTGCTTCCTCCACCATGCGGTTGTCAAACAGCTCTGTGTCATCAAGGTCGTCTGCAGAACCTCGATACGGCCATCCAGTTTTTGCTATTTCTGAATTGGAGCTCTCCTTTCGGTCTTTCAGGAAATACTCTCCGTCTTGCGAGTGGCATCTCTTCCAGCCCCAGCTGGTTCCAGACTTGAGGTCATCACTAGAAGAATAGGATCGAGCATTCCACGAGTTGGTCATGTCACCAGCATCTGAGTAACTGTACGACATGGGCTTGCCTACAGGCTTTCTAAACAAAGCTTCCGTGGAGTCGCACATGTCAGACTTTATCTCCAGAGAGGCGCTTTTAGACAACTTCTTTCCTCGCTTATCTCCCCTGTTCCTCCCAGCACCCGACCTCCGTCTGTCATCTCTGCCCAGTCTGCTCTTGGGCATTGCAGAGCTGATGCATTCATCCAGTAAGGCTTGCTCTGATGGCGTGGGGTCAAATGCTGCCGATTCTACACTCAGCTCACTCAGCGAACTATTTATAGAAAACATTGTTGGTGTGTCCTCCATCTTGAAAGGCACATGTTGGTCGACCACAGCACAGACTTCAGGAGCAGGCTTGCATTGTTCTACTTCAGGACTGTGCAGTGAACTGAGGGATGATGTTGGAGAGAAGCACATTGGTGTATCTTCCACAGTATATCTCTTGCAATTGTCCTCACCGTTCTTCTGGTCAACAACAACAACACTGCTGTCCTCGCTGGACTGACCTACAACAAGTCTCTCCTTAGGCATTGAACTGGAACTGGAACTGACCGTATCAGGAATCTCTGCATGTCTGTCCATCCCCGACTGGGCATCACTTATTACGCTGAGAGAACTGAGCGAGTCGTTACGTGAGAACGTCAGTGGCGTATCCTCTGCTGCATACACTTTAGGAGAGTCTTGCTGGTCGTAGAAGACAGAATCATCAGTGCCGAAAGTTGCCACATTGCTAACTGACGACGTGTTAGAAAATTTCGGGAGATGTGTTTCTGAAACTGTTTGATGAGAAACGTCAAAAGAATCAACAGTCAGATCACTTAGAGATGTTGCATTAGAAAAGTTCAATGGTGTTCCTTCCACTGCATAAGTTTTGATGGTATCTGAAGATTCAGCAGATTTCTGCACTGCTGGCATGGAAGGAGGAACTACACCACTGGATGCCCGCTGTGGTTGGAATGTGCTGCATCTTGAGGAAGGAGACATTGCTTGTTGCATTGGTACCGGTGGTCGTGCAATGTGAGCGTTGACTGGAACAGTTACTATATGAGAGGTGACTGGGACAGGTTGTTGCACTGGGTCAGATGTTGTATCTTCTGCACCCTCTGCTTGTCTGTCCATGTTGAGTCGCCGTGCAACTTTACTCTTGGGCATAGCAGCCTGGATCACTTGAGACACGAGGAATTCTTCCGACTCTTCACAAAGAGAACTGTCATCAGATCTGACATCATCAGCTATAACTGCAGGGGCAGGAGAATCCTTCGAGTGAACAGATCCTTCATCAAAGGACAGTGAACTCAAATCACTGATAGAGTTAGCATTGGAGAAATTGAGTGGAGTTCCCTCTGTGGCATATGTCTTGACGGCATCAGAGTCAAAATCTGAAGTAGTGTAACCGTTCAAATCCCCAAAAGGCTGAGATTGATTTGTATTGGGTGTTGATTGTTGAAACTGAGCTGATCTGCCTGTGGAATACGCAGTGTGAGATCCATTGGCAGCTGTGTTAATCCCAGATCCTGCCTGAGGTGTGTGCTGAAGGCGATTGTTCCGGGGCGTCTGTGGCCGGTTGTTCTGGACATTGTTCTGTACTCTGCGAGGAGATTGAGGAGACCTGGGGGAAAGCTGAGCTACTCTCGACATCTGGGGAGATCCAGGTATTCTAGACATCTTAGGAGATCCAGGTATTCTCGACATCTGGGGAGATCCAGGTATTCTTGACATCTGTGGAGGAGATTTGCGGGTGTTCTGAGGAGATCTACGGACATTTTGTGGCGATGTGGGAGCATTTTGTCCAATCTTTGAAGCAAGTTTCTTATCTTGGACCTTATTGGGAGTAACTACAGCTGTCTGTCCCGATCTAACTGGTGACATGTTGACATTTCTTCTGTTCCTGACTGGCGACATGTTTACATTTTTCACAATCTGGTCACAGTTTGGAGTTGTATTGACCGTACCAACACCTTGTTTAGCAGGGGAGGACTTGGCATCTTTACAGGGAAGCTTGCTGGATGGAGATTTGGAAGCCTCAGCTGTGATATTACTCACTTTAGTTGGAAGTTTTGACTTATTTGCAGAAGCCAGATTGTCGATCTTAGGTAGTCCCGACTTCTTCTTGATTGCATTATCTGATGAACTTTTCCTCATCTTTCGATTGGAGTTGTTAGGTACTGGCATAGCTGAACTGATGCACTGTGCAAGGATATCTTCCTCACCTTCAGATACTTCGGACATGGAGGAATTCTCTTCATTCAAATGATTAGAAACCTTTGTTTCATCCAAGGCACTGTCATCAGGCCCATGCTCAGTGCTGTTCACTTCATCGTCCATTGTCAGTTCACTCAGCAGACTCTGTGTATCGGTCAACATGGGTGGTGTCCCTTCATCTGCGTAGACAACAGGTGCTTCCATCTTGCTGCCAACAGACAGGTTCTCAGGTGACATCAGGGCCGACAGGTTGTTGACAGGCTCATTGACCATGTCCTCATTGGGCAGTAGCACCTCTGAGAAAATCTTCGGCGTTTCTTCCTCTGCATCCTCTGGCTTCTGTGGTTCCGGCTTGGGACTGGTTGGCATGGTTTCACTGGGAGAATCTGGCAGCTCACTAGGGGAGACAACTTCGCTGGCACGTCGACTGTACTCGCTAATCACGGAACTATGAACAGACTGCACGTCGAAACTGCTGAGTGAGCCGAGAGAGCTGCACCGAGAGAACATGAGAGGAGTCTCTTCAACATGGTGATGATCGTCAAACGTTACAGTCTTGTGCTCCTTCTCTACCACCTCTGCACTGCTGTTCCCTGCTGCCTCCTTACTGCTCTTCCTGGCATCACAGTTCTCTATAACAGATGTCATCATACTATCACTCTTGTCAGATTCGTCAATACTGGACAGAACCATCTGATGCTTGCTGCTTTGTTGGTCTGTGAGATCTCGAGCTTCATTACTATGTAGACTACTCAGGGAACTAACTCTAGAGAAGCAGACCGGTGTGCCTTCTTCACAGTATGTCTTGGACTGGTCAAAAGGTGCCGCGTCATCTGTGGGCGAGTGGAAGGACTGCTCCTCAGCGGGTGGCGACACATCTTCTATTTGGTCTTCACAATTGACGGTTGTGTTGTCTGGATTTGCCACCACTGTGGAGCCTGTTCCGGGATCTGTGGTGCGACTGCCAGAACCACTGGTCTCATTTTCATACGCATTGCCATAGTTCTTAGTTTCATCTTCAGCATCCTTCTTCTCAATTTCGTCCTCCTCCTTGTACTGGATCTTCCCAGTGAGGTCTGTGAGGGATGTGGCTGTAGACAAGTAAGGCGTCCCCTCAGTGCAGAACGTCTTCACCTGGTCGTCCAGGAAGAAGCTGGGCATGTACTCGTCTAGTCGGTCGTTGGTGCGACGTGCCTCCTCCAGCTTACAGTCGGCACAGTGAGGGTCGGACCGGTCTGGCTGCTGGCTGCTTTCCTGGTACCTCAGGTTGTCGCTCTCCTGGTATCTGAGACTGTCGGCCTCGTGGTACCTCATGCTGTAGTTGATGGGTTGGTCCTGGTAGCTCTCCTCCACGTTCTCGGCATACCTCAGGCTAAAGTTTGTGGGCTGGTCATCCATATCTATGTCCGTTTCAGCGTAAGCTCCATACTGTGATGGAATTTCTTCGTGAGCTCCTACGTTTCGCTGCCTGTCTTCAAACACTGGCTGAGAGATGTGTGGCGAGGGAAACCTGTTGTGAACCATGTTAGGCATCGCTCTTGGCATCATGCCAGTACCAACAAAGTTGCCGATCTTCATCTGAGGTCGATTGTTCAGTTGGTTGACACGACTGCCAGCTGCGTTAACATCCTGGTACTTGAGGCTGTAGTTGATTGGCTGATCGTCACCATCAGTACTGGAATCATCCATGTCCACGTTATTTCTCTTCTGACCTACGTACATATCTTTAGCATTGGATATGTAGTTGAAGTGCTTTTTCCCAAACTGGTCAATCAGACTTCTATTTGGACTGCCGTAGTTGCCTCCCTTGATCTGCGCGGACTGGTACGCGAGAGCTCGCATGTTGCGAGGACCTTGCTGTGGCTCAGTGTCTGGAGCGGAATTTGCCGGTAGACCAGCATGCATGGCAACTTCCTGCATGACTTGCAGAATGCGACTGTTTGGACCACTACCAATTCTTGTTCTGTCGACATGCCCACCATCGGAATGAAACCTCGGCAAACTTCCATCTCTCTTTCTTTCTAGACTGCTGCTTTGTCGTTCGTGTAGCAGTCGGGAGCTCTTAGCCAGCATGGTATGGGCTCGAGACCTGTCATGAGATATGTCCGAGTGCGTGCTGCCTACACTGTCCTGACTGCCGGACCTGGCGACCCTCTGAGGCGAGCGCAGCTTCCCGTCAATACCGCCGCTGTCGGTGCTCCCTGACCGAGGGAACATGTGTCCACGCACCAACGACCGTCTTGGCTCGGTCTCCGACACTGGGAACACAATGACGTTGTCACCGGAGAATCGCCGCTTCTTGTGCTCGGTGGGACTGTTCCTGGGACTCTCCACATTCTCACACGTCTCCGCCAGGTTCTCATCAAGTTCTTGTTCCAATGCTCTTGCCTTGCGTGCATGTAAACCCGGCCTGTTTGACCCGGAGAGTTTGTCCATATCCAGATTCTTCATCGACGGTCGCGCAGACAGCAGGTTCTTGAGGGCAGCTGCACTTCCCATAGATATCATCTTATGCTTGGAGTGCACCAGGTTCCGCAGCATGCTCACGGCGTTCATCTCCCACAACGCCTGCTGATCTTCCTGACAGCGAGCGGAGAGATTCCACAGCGTTCCACAGGCATTGCTGACGATCGTTAGACTTGTGGATCGCAGGTGTTTCAGCAGGAGTTGCAGACATCCATGTTGCCGCAAAACTCTGCGATAGTCCTCCCTGACTGCGATATGACTGGAAACGTTCCTCAGAATTCCTCCACCGTTCTCAATGATCGCGAGAGTCTTTGATGGACTTTTATACGTGAGGGTGCTAACCAGGAACTCCAAAGAGTCGGACACGGCACATATATCTGCCTTGTTCTCTGTACAGTGGGCAGACAGGTTCCACAAGGCACTTAGAATACTCTTCAACGTGGATTCCTTCTTCACTTGCATAGCTGCCGACATCAGCGTGACCACCGCGCTCACTTCACGCAACGTCTTCTTACTGGCCAGGTCTGCTCGCCACGACAAGTTCCGAAGCACACTGGCGGCCACCTGACACAGGTCCTCGTTGGGAGAGCTGAGCTGTGCCACGAGTCCCTCCATCGCTCCCTTCATGGAGCACAGCAAGGCCTTGTTGGTGCCGTCTCCGAAGGTGAGGTTGGTGAGCGCCATGCAGGCGTACCTCCTCATGGTGATGTTGTACTGCTCCGTGGTCGGTCCGTTCGCCTCGTTGTCCACCTCCAGCAGCTCAGCAATGGCCTGCAGTCCGCCTGGAAACCAACACAAACACGGTCAGAGACATCCTCTCAAAGATTTGTACAATTTTCTTTTACGGGGGGAAATTAATTTACGTCGGCCAGGTGAAAATTATCATTAATGAAAATAAATGAATTAGTGCTTTACGTCTAAGTGGATATATTTCACCCAGATGCCACTGTTGATGAAAGAAAATAAGGAGATCTATCAACATATTGTCAGAAGCTCATTAAATGGTGTTTGCTATAAGTAAACAATTCTATGAAATAATCGGACTGTGAATATTAACAAAGGCTCACCTAATGTACAAATTGCATGGCGATGCTCTTCATCAAATGATAGCTTCATGAGAGCGGCTATAGCCGGCCCAGGATGGTGGTCAATGTCCGACGCCCTGGAAGCTGCACAGAAGAAGAAGGAAAAGTGAGTTGTAGTTTTACACAGTAGTTCTCTGTGTAGACAGGATTGTAATCTGCTGTGTAGAGCATACACAAAATGACGGTGAAAAAAAATATCTAAGCAATAACATAGGAGATTGATAGATCTTACCATCTTTTTGAACCTGGAATTAGTTTCACCTTTTAAAATATCACTTGTCACTACACCCACCTGCGCTATTGGCTTTTGAAACTTCATCTTCTTCCTCAGAGTTATCTCCTCTGAGTTGGTCACAGTGCGCCCTAATCTGCTCCAGTAGTCTGAGTACTCTGGCCTCGCGTCTCCCACGCTTGTCATCGGGATGCGAGTGCACGATGTTGTGAAGAGCAGCAGACGCCCGGGCACGTGCAGCTCGACTTCCTCTTGTGTTGCCAAGCAACCCAGAGTCTTTGTCACTTCCGTGAAGGAGTTGGATCAACAGGGGAAGACAGCCTGGAACACACACAACAGGCAAATTGAAAAAACATTTCTGACTAGATGCTACAGCAATCTAACTAGATGTTACAGCAGTGTGACTAGATGTTACAGAAGTCTGACTAGATGTTACAGCAGTGTGACTAGATGTTACAGAAGTCTGACTAGATGTTACAGAAGTCTGACTAGATGTTACAGAAGTCTGACTTGATGTTACAGCAGTGTGACTAGATGTTACAGCAGTGTGACTAGATGTTACAGCAGTCTGACTAGATGTTACAGAAGTCTGACTAGATGTTACAGCAGTGTGACTAGATGTTACAGCAGTGTGACTAGATCAGACCTGCCAACCCCACTAATGGTTTCTCAGTAATAAATACAACATTTGTCAGTATTTTTCAGCACTTGTCAGTA
>JAUTBV010111549.1:0-14231 GCA_032361325.1 Lepetodrilus fucensis
TGTACAGCTTGTATTGTCTTGTACTGGTCGTATTGTATTGGGTGTATTGTATTGGTTGTATTGCATTGGTTGTATGTGTTCTGGTTCTATTGTATTGTTTGTATGTGTACTGGTTGTATTGTATTTTACTGGTATTGGATGTATTGTGTTGATTGTATTGTTTTTGTTGTATTGATTATATGTGTGTGTACTGATTGTATTGTACTGGTTGTATTGTATTGGATGTATTGTACTGGATGTATTGTATTGATTATATTGTACTTGATGTATTGTATTGGTTGTATTTTCTCGTTGTATTGTTTTGGTTGTATTGTATTGGTTGTATGTGTACAGCTTGTATTGTCTTGTACTGGTCGTATTGTATTGGGTGTATTGTATTGGTTGTATTGCATTGGTTGTATGTTTACTGTATGTATTTATTGGTTGTATTTTACTGGTTGTATTGTATTGGTTGTATTGTATTGGTTGTATTATATTGGATGTATTGTATTGATTATATTGTATTGGTTGTATTGTATTAGTTGTATGTGCACTGGTCGTATTATATTGTACTGGATGTATTGTATTGGATGTATCGTATTGGTTGTATTGTACTGCTTATATTGTACTTGTTGTATTGTATTGGTTGTGTTACATTTCAATGTCAGAATTGGTCGCAGGTGTGGAAGCAACATTGGAAAAGCACACGATGTACAACGTCAGGAGAAGAACACTGTGACAAGATCGGAAGAAAGTCTGGGGAGATCATCAACCAGAATACTCCTATATGAATTGAGAAGGAAAAGGTCAGTGGTACGTTTGGAAGGTTTTCTTTTTTTAGTACTGTTACTATTTGTTGTATTGTATTGGTTGTATTATGTTAAATTGTTTGTATTCTATTGTTTGCATTGTATTGTACTCGAATTGTATTTGTTGAATTATATTAAATTGTTTGCATTCTATTGTATTGGTTGCATTTAATTGTATTATATTGGGTGGTTTGTGTTGTATTGTACTGATATTTTATTGTATTGATTGTATTACTAGTATATTGATTGTATTTTATTGGTTGTATGTGTACTGGTTGTATTGTATTGTACTTGTTGTATTGTATTGGTTGTAGTGTACTGTTTGTATTGTATTGGTTGTATTGTACTGGGTGTTTTGTATTGGTTGTATTATATTGGTTGTATGTGCACTGGTTATATTTTATTGTATCGGTTGTATTTTATTGGATGTATTGTACTGGATAGATTGTATTGGTTGTATTGTACTGGATGTATTGTATTGGTTGTATTGCTTTGGATGTATTGTACATGTTTTATTGTACTGGTTGTATTGTACTGGATGTATTGTATTGGATGCATTGTATTGGTTGTATTATATTGGTTGTATGTGTATTGGTTGTATTATATTGTATTGTACTTGTTGTATTGTATTGATTGTATTCTACTGGATGTATTATACTGGATGTACTGGTTGTATGTTTACTGTTTGTATTATATTGGTTGTATTGTACTGGTTGTCTTGTATTGGATGTATTGTACTGGATGTATTGTATTGTTTGCATTATACTTGTTGTATTGCACTGGTTGTATTTTATTGGCTGCATTGTATTAGTTGTGTCATATTGGTTGTATGTGTACTGGTTGTATTGTATTGTACTGGTTGTATTGCATTGTACTGTGTGTTTTGTATCGGTTGTATTATATTGATTGTATTGTATGGGGTTTTATTGTAATGGTTGTATTGTATTAGTTGCATTGTATTGGATGTATTGTATTGGTTTATTGTACTGGTTGTATTGTATTGGTTTCATTTAATTGTATTGAATTGGGTGGTTTGTGTTATATTGTACTGATATTTTATTTGTTTTATTGCATTGTTTGTAATATATTGATTGTGTTTTATTGCTTATATGTGTACTGGTTGTATTGTATTGTACTTGTTGTATTGTATTGGTTATAGTGTACTCGATGTATTGTATTGGTTGTATTGCATTGGTTGTATGTTTACTGTTTGTATTGTATTGGTTATAATGTTCTGGGTGTTTTGTATAGGTTGTAATATATTGGCTGTATGTTTACTGATTATATCGTATTGTACTGGTTGTATTGTATTGGATGTATTGTACTGGATGTATTGTATTGGCTGCATTGTATTGGTTGTATTATATTGTATTGGTTGTATTGCTTTGGATATATTGTATTGGTTGTATTGTACTGTTTGTATTTGATTGACTGCATTGAATTGGTTGTATGTTTACTGGTTGTATTGTATTGTACTGGTTGTATTGTATTGTCATGGGTGTTTTGTATTGGTTGTATTATATTGATTGTATTGTATGGGATTTTATTGTAATGGTTGTATTGTATTGGTTGCATTGTATTGGATGTATCGTATTGTTTTATTGTACTGTTTTATTGTACTGGTTGTATTGTATTGGTTGTATGTGTACTGGTTGTATTGTATAGTACTGGTTGTATTGTACTGGGTGTTTTGTATTCGTTGTATTATATTGGTTGTATGTATACTGGTTGTATTGTATTGTAAAGGTTGTATTGTATTTGATGTATTGTATTTGATGTATTGTATTGGTTGTATTGTACTGGTTGTATTGGAATGGTGTATTGTATTGGTTGTATGTGTACTGATTGTATTGTATGTATACTGGTTGTATTGTACTGTACTGGGTGTTTTGTATTTGTTGTATTATATTGATTGTCTTGTATGGGGTTCTATTGTATTGGTTGTATTGTATTGGTTGCATTGTATTGGATGTATTTTACTGAATGTATTGTACTTGATGTATTGTATTGGTTGTATTGTATTGTTTGTATGTGTAATGGTTGTATTGTATTGCACTGGTGTATTGTACTGGATGTATTGTATTGGTTATATTGTATTGGTTGTATTGTTCTGGGTGTTTTGTATTGGTTGTATTATATTGATTGGATTGTATGGGATTGTATTGTAATGGTTGTATTGTATTGTTTTCTATTGTATTGGTTGTATTGTATTGGATATATTGTATTGATTGTATTGTACTGGATTTATTGGTTTTATTGTATTTGATGTATTGTATTCTTTGTATTGTACTTGTTGTAATGTACTGGATGTATTGTATTGATTGTATTGGTTGTATTGTACTGAATATATTGTATTGATTGTATTGCATTGGTTGTATGTGTACTGCTTGTATTGTAATGTATTGAATAGATAGATAGATATACAGATGGATAGATAGTATTGTATTGGTTGTATGTGTAATGGTTGTATTGTATTGGTTGTATGTGCACTGGTTGTATTGTATTTTATTGGTATTGTAGTGTATGTATTGTGTTGATTGTATTATATTTGTTGTATTGTATTTGTTGTATGTGTACTGGTTGTATTATATTGGATGTATTGTACTGGATGTGTTGTATGTGTTGTATTGCATTGGTATTGTACTGGTTGTATTGTATTGTTTGTATAATGTAATGGTTGTATTGTATTTTACTGGTTGTATTGTATTGTACTGGGTGTTTTGTATTGGTTGTATTATATTGGTTGTATGTGTACTGGTTGTATTGTATTGTAATGTTTGTATTGTATTGGATGTATTGTTTTGGATGTATTGTATTGGTTGTATTGTACTGGATATATTGTATTGGTTGTAATGCATTGGTTGTATGTGTACTGGTTGTATTGTATTGGCTGTATGTGTACTGCATGTATTGTATTGGTTGTATTGCATTGGTTGTATACGTACTGATTGTATTGTATTGTTTGTATGTGTACTGGTTGTATTGTATTTTATTGGCATTGTATTGATGTATTGTATTGGTTGTATGTGTACTGGTTGTATTGTATTGTACTGGTTGTTTTGTATTGGATGTATTGTTTTGGTTGTATATGTACTGGTTGTATTGTACTGATAGTATTATACTGGTTGTATTACATTTAAATGTCAGAATAGGTCGCAGGTGTGGAAGCAACATTGGAAAACCACCCGATGTACAACGTCAGGAGAAAACCCACTATGACTAGATCGGAACAAAATCTGGGGAACATCATCAATCAGAATACTGCTGCAACATCAATATCAAATTAGAGGGAAAAAAGTCATGGGTAAGTTTGAAAAGTTTGTTTTTGTAGTGCTGTTGCTATATATTCTGTAATCTGTAGAATGTTAGATGATGGTCAATCACAAATGGTTTATTGTTTGAGCTAATATTTCAGTGTACAATCTTGCCTGTTTTCAGATTATTAGACCTGATAATTGAACAAACATGCAAAATAAATAATTCCAAGTGAAACCAAATTATAACACTGATGCTTACACTCAAATGTACTATTTTCATGTTACAGATCACAGCCAGAAGATAGTGAAGAATCGGAAATATTGTATTGTATTGTATTGATTGTAAAGTAATGTAATTGTGGTGTTGTATTGTATTGGTTGAATTATATTAAATTACTTGTATTCTGTTGTATTGGTTGCATTGTATTGTATTGTACTGGTTGTATTGTATTGTTTGTATTATATTGGTTGTATTGTATTGCCACTATTGGTTGTATTGTACTGGTTGTAATTATAAAACAATTTTGATTGTGTATTATCGTTGTTATAAATATTTATCAACGTATTAAAGAATTACATTTTAATCTAAAGCTTTTTACCTTGTTTTAATGCTTCTTTATCTGTTCATATTTTACACTATTTTCCTATTGAAGAAATGGATTATGGGAGAGTCGTACTGTTTATGCCACATATTGTATTTTACTTCAGTAATGTAAACTTAATAAATATTTAAACAAAGAAGTCTTAATTGTTGGTTTCAATATCACCAAATAAGTACAAAGTTATATGGACCAGGCAAATACTGTGGAACGAAGTGCTTAGAGCCGCTTTCAAGATTCTTTCATTTTATAAATATCACGGTGTGTCAGTTTTAGGAGGAAAACCGCAACATTTGTAGCACTGACTGTTGTAAACCTGCGAGCACCGGCTGGTACTGACAGACAAAGGGTGATAACTGCATTGCCACGGCACAGACAGCACATCCTGTCAATATCACTGTCAGAAAGGTAACTTTTGCGAACACTGATGCCAGATTTGAACCTCAGAGAAGGTTCAAATGTTGAAAGGGCATTTCAACGAACTCTATCGACACTATATTCTACGTTTTACTAAAGAGGTGACCTACCAGCGATGACACCTTTAATCTTTATCTTGGGGCAAATTTTACTTTGAGACCAAGACCATCCAAAGACATCGCTTACAAGTCGGGAATCTTCATCACTGCAGAAATATACAACATGAATCTATATAATAGTTCTAAATTATAAGTTGGTCTGTATTAAACAAAAATTTAAATTGGGGTTTAGAGCGGCTTTCTAGAATCTTTTACATATTAATTGACTACGACAATAACATGGTCGTCAGGCGCGTGGCTGCATATTATAAGCAGATATACGCAGACGCATCCATATAAATTTTCTAGCCAACGTTTTTTAAACAAAATCATAAGCATACCATAGTACAGTTACAGTACTGGCGCTTCCACATTTAAATAACCATAGCTACTCGCCTGGAAACCGGCCTGCCCCATCAAAAGATGTCCAGCACCAATGAATTCACCACTCTTTGTATCTTTTACTAAATACCGGTAGATGCCATCCATCTAGCTTTGCAAAATCTGCCGATGGTAGTGTCAACGATAAATCTTATTAGTGGTAAAGTGCTATTGTGTGATTGCGCAAATGGCAAATGCACATGACGTAGGCCTACGCACATTTTGCTGTCAAGATGGTTCCTGCTTATATACATATCTATAGTTTTGCTCTCCAAAAGAAACCACAGAGAATGAAACTGTGTTTGAACCATTCCCTTATACTTATATTAGGGAATATTCTGCTATATATTGCATAAAATACACATCACATTTACAACAAAACTTTAGTGTAAATGTTACTGTTTATTCTCAAAGCACGCAACATTCAGAACTCGCCCACGGTCAACAATACAAGAAGCAAAGCATTCATGCACAAACCCACCAGCTTGTTGGTAATAACAGTGTAAAAGTACAGCTTTATATATTCAAATGACAAAATAACAAATATGTGAGATAGGTCTATTGTGAATGTTATAAAGTACTATTGCAACCCATATTTGACAATTCTGAAAACCTACCACTGCATTTCACCAAACAAATGGCAGTACATTTAATAGAGTGGGCTTAATCCGAGGTTTACCTCATTTGCCATGTCCTGCTACAGTAAAAACCATTTCCACCCACACCACAGTGTGCTCCTTTCCTGTCATTCAGGCTTCTAAACACCCAAACTATCGTGCACTCCTTTCCTGACATTCGTGCTTCCCTATTATCTCCTCCAACAAACCCCAATATTATTTAACATACAGTTGTTTGGTCTGACCTACAACTGGTCCACATCCCATGAGTATCCTAAAATCCGAATGATTGAAACCCATAATTGAACTACATTCGGACCCTGTTATACCAGTCTTCGTTATGATAGTTTCTGCGTTTACCAGTCAACTTTTAACCAATACATATTTCCTACTATATACTTGAACTCCATGAATGATTGATCCGATGATCCAGTATAACAGGGTTCAGCTGTATATTCAAAATTGTGCTCTAAGCATCATCCATACTAACTCATCCAATAAACAATGGATATAAAAATGTGACAAGTTACATATTGGCCAGACCACTGACCTACAACCAGTTAACACCCCCCCCCCCCCCCCCCAGCAGTATCATACACAACAGCAAATGACCATTCTCTGGACATTGGTCATGTCATTGCTCACATTTATCACAAAGTCGTAGAAATACAGTTTCTCCAGAGAGGCAGTAGTGAAGATCTATAATAATAATAATGTGAACATTTATATTGCGCCAAACCCATGCTTCAAAAGCATGCTAATAGCACTACCATTACCCCGACAATGGATATGTGTTCATTCAATTTCCTTCTCGACTCCCTGGGGAGTATACAACCCAAGCTGCTGTTCAAGGCGCTACATGGTTATCATCTCATCCTTCCAGGTACCCATTCTTTCTCTGATTCTGTCACAACATGAAATGATCTTAAATAGCATCAAATTTCTCTTGAGCAATAAATACATGCATATTTACATTTATAACTAGTCTTGACACAAGACAATGCATAGAAAACATGACAACTTGGTAGTTTATGTAAAGTTTCCCATGATATCTATGAGAAGACTGCAAACCAAGCATAACCGCCAATAATCAGACCATATGAAAGCTCTTTCTTGGCTAGTAGTATTGCTGGTTATATGATTATTTTTCTAACCGATGCTAAAACAGAACTGTCTTATCGATGAAAGACATGGTTATGAGCTGATACATTCATTTCAATGCTTGGATAACTGAATACTAATTCATGTGCCCATTAAAATACACCCAATATAAAGATCACATTAATTTGGTGGAAAAGACATACGGTACATGTATTAATAGCAGTGATTCCTAAGCAGGATTCAAACCCACTATTCAGCTTTGTAGTCTTTAAAACTTGTCAACATTCAGTCTTAATCTCCCAGTAATTTCTGACTTACGGTAGTTATGTAAACTTATGTACAGAAGCATAACTTTCACGATCCCCTTCATGTGTAAAGATACACAATCACAACATGTACTCCATATTTACTAGGAGAGATATACAATTGAATGTAATATGGCATCAAGAACCGCTAAATATTCATACACTGTCGCAATCCTACACCACATGGAAATGTAATACTATTGTTCCCATGACAATATGAATTCCATACAGAAACTTATTAATCTCTTTAAAGTAAACTTCGGCTTAATAAGTTACTGCAATGTCAAATTATTCATATTGGTCCCATGACATGAACATGCTAGTTTAACTACTGCATATATATATACAGTAAACCTCACATTGGGACCTACTCATTGGGACCTGCTTATTTTTGTCCGTCTGTTACATGCATATGCCATAATTAGCGTTTGACGGAACTGGCACTTCAGATTCAGTACGTTATAGGCGAGTGTCCGGTTCATGCGAGGCCGTTATATGCGAGGTCTACTGTATATGCACACAAAAAACATGCATAATGGAACAATTCAGCAGGTAGAGGGTTAATACGTAGTCAGAAAAGCCAGAATTCAACTACAGACATCAAATCTGGCCCAAAGTGTTCTTCAACCACTAGTTACAAGCTGGTTACATGACCATTAATTACCTTATCACATTAACAATGATTATATCACAACCACATGCTATCATAATAACCATATGATTACATAACCTCATGACAAGCCAATTTGTAGTGTAACCATTACATGATCATTAGTTCAGCCAGAGAAATGTCATGGTAATGATCCCATTTAACCCTCTCCATGCTGAAGGCAACCAGAGATGCCCTAAAGGGCTTTACCTGTGCCTAATCCAGCAGGAAGAGGGGTAGAGATGGCTTTTACTATGATGTTTTAGTTAGCTGAACTACATGACCACACACCATCACATATCTTATGATTCCATGAACACTACATCACTATATGCAATCACATGATGAACAATACATCATATGATCATGTGATTCTATGCACTACTTCACCATAATGTCATCACATGATCATATGACTACATGAGCACTACTTCAACATAATGTCATCACATGATCATATGACTACATGAGCACTACTTCACCATAATGTCATCACATGATCATATGACTACATGAGAACTACTTCACCATAATGTCATCACATGATCATATGACTACATGAGCACTACTTCACCATATGGACATTACATGATCATATGACTACATGAGCACTACTTCACCATAATGTCATCACATGATCATATGACTACATGAGTACTACTTCACCATATGGACATTACATGATCATATGGCACAAGATGATTCTGATTTCATGTATATTAGATAACTACATGATCCTCACACGATCATATGATGACATAATCATGAACTTTGCATGACAATAAGCGGTAACATTCATGATCATATGAACATTACGTTACCGAATGAGTGCATGACCATCACATGCTTTCATGAACATTATATGAACATAATAAATATGCCATGATACGATGAACTGAAAATTACATAAACGAATGAGTAAAAGACCATCACATGACAGTCATGTGACCACTATACCAGTCCGGACCACCTGTGAAGATATGACCCCCATCCTGCTGGCTGACCCCCTGCAACGACCTCCTCACCTAAAACATAAATGTCAAAGGTCAACTTCAAGAAACTGAATTCTGGAGCTGGAAATATTTCTGACAAAATAAAGAGTCATATTATGATCGTGGAAATTTGGCATAAATTTCAGACGTAATAAAACAGGATGAGTTGGACATGTGAATGATATCCTTATATAGCCTTGAATGGCAGCCTGGTTTGTGTACTGCCCAGGGAGGTGAGAAGGAAAATGAGGGTGCACTGATCCACTGATTGGGGTAATAATGTAGTGCTGTGGGTATGCTATTGAGCATGGATTTGATGCAATAAATCAACATATACCTTGGGCTATCGCTGTGAGTTTGTCAACTTCTTCTTTACTGAGTTTCAACATAGTGGTGAGTACTTGAACAAGCCGTAATCTCTCTTCTCCAACTTTCAGAGAAAGAAACTGAGAACAGAAATTCAATCATATTTAAGTTTTGAATCTCTGGATTGTCAGGCATGGTAGTAGGTAGGCAAGACAAATGTGATTTCAGTGGAAAACAAGCCCAGGGTCTATGGACAACAGGCTCCAAGTCATGTCTAGTGTAAATAAATTGATTCTGGAGAAATAAATCAGCAGATTTCTGGATTGGTCAATTTTAGAGGAATGGTTGAATTAATGCTTTACATTGTAGCAGGAATATTTCACCCATAGACGACAACATTTTGGAGGAACAAAATCTTACATATCTTCACATTTTTCAAATTTTATTTTAAATCATTATTTCAATTTTCAACTGTCTAAGACACATTTTTTTTTATGTGAGTATTACAGAGTTCCTGATAAAACTGCAGACATCTGCTATCTTTAGCTTCATAAAACTGCCATAAATACCTTCATTAGTATGTTTTTCAAATATTCCAAGTTTTTCGTCTCATTTTCTCTTTCTGTGTTTCTCTCCAGCCGTCGGATTTCCTCCTTCAAGATCTTTACCTGCTCTGTGTACAGATTGACTGTAGCCTCGCTCTCATTCAGCACCTGCAATAAACAAGGGAGATAACTCTGTGTACTGGATTACATTCAGTAGTGGCATTTCTTTTGCCTAAATTGGCTAGGTTCTGCATGCGCCGTTTATGTACTTCCTGTTGCTAGACTGTTTTATTTGCAAGCCAACCAGCAAATTTCTCTCCGAAATCTGTTTGCGCATACCTCTGTGAGGTGCTCGATCCTCCTGTGAGCTGTGACTAGATTCCTCCTTACAGTCTCAACATCTTCCTCCACCGTCTTCAGCACTGCACAAACAAAACATTTTACAGCATTTAGTTAAGACCAAGTAATTTACCAAGAATAGTATTTCTATGATGCTTTAGTGAAACTAAAGCAAGAAACCTTTTTCAGCAAGATAACAAAATAAATACTTGTTTAATATGAGAGGCTATGACCAAGACAAGACGCAAGAAAATACCAGGGCGTTTTCGATTATAATATCCTCGTTGTCGGGTCAGAATGTATGCGCATGCGTAGTGAGTAGTCCCCGCGGTAACAAATCGAACGCGAAAATCCGTTGTCGGACAACCACACCCCAAACAACATGTCAGTTCACTGTTATGTTTACTATAGCATCTATGTTCAAATTAATTGTATCACACAAAATACACTGTGTCATGCATGGCAAATGTCTTGATTATGTGCGCAAAGTTATTTGTTACAAAAGTATACAATTACTAATGCTGCGACATTCAATCTTAATGAATACACGCTTACCGACAGATTACAAAACAAAGATATTCCTCGCATGACGCCATCTTGAAATCCTTGTACTCCCGGCAAAACCGAGAGCACGAGGAGCGGATAAATTCATGACGTCACCACACACTCCGACAACGATCCGCAGTGTTCTATTTAGAAATCCTCGTGCCCCGAGTACCCCGACAACAAAATCAGTGATAATCGAAAACGCCCCCATTTGACTGTAATGTGAAAGTACATAAAAGATGTTAGTGTGTATTTGTATTTGTATTTGGATGTAAGGATAAGTACTCTTTTTAAACATAAAGAGTCTATGAACAAGAGATGGTGCAAGAAAATATCATATAACGAATGCAAAAGCACATAATAGATGTTAGTATGTGGACATTACCTTGCCCCTCCTCCGAGGGAGTTTTCAGGAGCTGTTCAAATGTGACGGAGCTCTTCCTGTCTCCTCCCCCTGACATTTTGTTACTAGGATCAGGATCCGTGATCTCAGAGCCCTGTGGACAGTCATAAGGCAGGACAGACTTTAGCATACACTCATAACATTAATAATTATTAATTCTAAAAAATGCATAGAGAAGTTGTAAACATATTTATATAAATTTGTGGATCAAGGAAGTTTTTCCAATAAATATTGTTTTTTGAAAAGAAAAAAATATAAAATAAATTTGAGTGAAGAAATCTGAAGGCAAAAAACCATGGAATAGTAGGTTTTACAACAGTGAGTGTGAGTTATTGTTTTACGTCGGAGCAGCAATCTTTCATTCAAATGCGACGAGTTATATAACAAGTAGATAATAGTATTCAGTTCTGCAGTTGACAAAGGGTAACAGTTGGTGAACATGTTCAATATTGTAAAAATGCTTGCTCAACTACTGAATTCACGATTTGCAACTTTTCCATGTAACACCTACCATCAGTTTGTATACTTACTGAAAATATGACTATATAATTGTGGGTAGAACATGAACTGGAATCAAAGTGTTTCCTTCTAACTAAACTCACTGCTACAGGGCTCTGGACTAACATATGGCCGGCGTACATGGGCAAGTTAAATTGCACTGCGGGCAACCTACTTTTTAACATTATGCACCTTTTATGCCTTTGCTACTTGCCCTGACTTGTGCTGTGGGCAAGTAACTCATAATGTTAGTCTAGAGCCCTGTCCTAACTCTCAACTGAAAAATCCTCAACGCGACCTCCAGAAAAAGTAATGAGACTTACCTCCCCTTCCTGTCGCTCTTCAGGATGGCGGTACTCTGGCATGAACTCTTGTGGTGACTCTCGCGTCTCGACGACGTCCTTGACCCTCAGTGACTTCTGCAGCTGCTGCAGCTCCCTCTGGAGGCGGAAGTTCTCGGACTCGGTCATCTCCAGCTGCCCCTGTAGCAGCTCCACCGCCTTGTTGTGATCATTCTGCATCGCGCGGATCTGCTCCTGTGGATGAGTAGGCAACAGAAACTGTCAGTACTGATTTGGTTGGTAAGTGGCTCAAAGCCATATATCCAGAGACATTTTTCTTCGCCATTTAAAAACAAATATGTTCATTTAAAAAATATATATTATTAACTCTCTCCCGGAACGACAGACCTTGAGAGACACTGCCAGAGATTCGTTCTGTGAGGTCAGCTGTGAGATGAACGCCTGTTGCTCTACAGCACTGCTTGTCTTCTCTACCGTTACCTCCTCCAGCCTGCGAGTAACAATAATAATAATAATAATAATAATAAAAATAATGTGAATATGGCAGAAAATCCAGACTCTAAAGCATGCTCATAGCACTACATTACCTTGGTCAATGGATCATGTGCACTTTTCACCTTCTAAACTCCCTGGGGTGTACTAAAACAGTAAACTGCCAGTAAAAGAGTTAAAAGAGTTACGGTCCTTTGACACCAGAGGCAAATTCCACGGCGACAAACTTGATGATTTATGTTCTGTAATGGAACCTTATAATTTATCTATATTCTTGCACACCAAAAGCGGTAATTTGCAATGACATTTTGGTAGAATTATTTGTTGTCAGGACGATTTAAATCGCTCAGCTCTGGTGCAAGGACCTTTAGACTGCATTGAATGACACCACCTACCTCAGTCTATAGGCCACCTCCCTGGCATCCATGTCCTGTAGGACTTTGTTGTGACGTTGCTGTAGGCGGTCGTGCTCATCTTGCAGGACTTCGTTGTCCGTCCTCACATTCACGAGTTCTTCCCTGCAGGTTAGAGAAAACACCCATCGAGAACTGCCGAAGTTGTGCTGTTTACTGCTACCATTATCTCATACCCACTGTCAACTGGCAACTTAGAGTTGATCATGGCTAAAATTCAGCAGATACATCCTTTTATATAAATATAATACCAATCAAGATAATTCATATGCAGAGGTGCCAAGTTGAAATGTGTGATGAGGGAGGTCTCCCTACCACAGTATGTGTAAAGAGGGAGAATATGCCTTGCCCGAGGTTACCCTTTGAGACTATGGATAGTCTAGTTTCACAGCAACTCACCCAACTTGCTGAAGCTTGGTTTTCAACTGTTCAACAACTGCCTCCAGTCTTTCCCTGAAAGAAAAACTTAACTAATGAGGTTTTGTCCAAATGTGGTTTTGAGTGAGTGTAGTTCTACTTTGAGTATGATTTTATCCAAGTATGATAAGGGCTGCTCGATTACTCGGTTACTTTGCACGTGCATAAATAAGGGCGTTTTCGATTTTGTTGTCGGAGCACGAGGATTTCTAAATAGAACGTTGCGGATAGTTTTCGGGGTATGTGGTGATGTCATGAATTTATCCGACAACAAGGATAATATAATCCGAAATTGCCCAAGCTTCCCGGGCAAGGCCAAAAAAACGCAGCTATTTTGTCCTAGATTGAAAATATATTGCATAAAAATATGCTACGCTGGACACTAGAGTTAAGATAGCTAACATAGAATCGCGATCATGGTCATACTTTTCTTGTTTTTCCACTTCTTTGTGCATATCTTGAGGGGACTTTGTTTTTTGTTGTCTCAGTACGCTGTGAGCACGGACCTGAAATAAAATATAATATTATTCCAGTATTACCCTGGCGGAAGCCTGAGAACATGACCCACAATATCACTGCAAAACATCCCATTTCTATCAGGGATACCTCAACACGACCACAAACTTTCTACTTTGTTCAAATGAACTAACAGTTTATGTGATGATTAACACACGGCCCGAGGGCGTTATGGTATGTAATGCACGACGTTGAAGGAAGTAGCCCGAGGGGCAATTCCTGAAACGGAGTGCATTACATGCCAGTAACG
>JAUTBV010111560.1:0-14229 GCA_032361325.1 Lepetodrilus fucensis
CCCCTTATCCCTCACCACACATCACCCTTATCCCTCACCACACATCACCCCTATCCCTCACCACACATCACCCCTATCCCTCACCACACATCACCCCTATCCCTATCCCTCACCACACATCACCCCTACCCATCACCACACATCTCAGATACTAGTACCTCCTGACATTTCCCCCTTACCCTTGGTCACATGTCTTCCCCACACATAATTGACAATTGTTGACACCACGCCCCACCCCCCACCTATCACCGCTTGGCCATATACTACGTGGGTCATCTCCCACTCACACCCAGGGCTCAGTACACAGATACAACACTAACAGTTAGGTTCCAAGTGTCGCACCTGGGCGCCACAGTGTTGTCGCTAGACCCTTATTGACACAGAGAGACCGGGAGGAGAGATCTGACAATATTACGACCCAATAAAATGATAACCATGACGAAATGAATTCTGGACGACCACGTTTTATACGTGTTATCAGCAGACTTGGTCAACCCAGAGTTGTGGGAATGGAAATATTGGAAGTGTTTTGGGCTTTAACAATAGAAACACTGTACATGTGCTCATCAACAGTATGCATATAGTATGCTAAAGTATGCTACGGCAAGCTACAGTATGCTAAACTGGTAATGTTGGAATCGGTAGGAAGGGAATACGATTTCAGTAAAATTTTCAGTAATGTTCGATCAATACAGGAAATAGTTTGTTTACAATGTTTCGCTTCTCCAAGTGCTAATGTTGGAATCGGTGGGAAGGGAATACAATTTCAGTAACATTTTCAGTAATGTTCCATCAAGAATGCTAACAATACAGGAAATAGCTTGTTTACAAAAATTCTTTCCCTTCTCTAAGTGTATTGTGAAAAAAAATTGGACTTAAAAATTACACAACTTTAGAGCGTTCAGAATACCAGTATGACAAATGAACATTTAATCTATGAAATCTTGTGAACCTACTACATCAGTAACCTACTTGTTGAATCTGTACCTTCCCTTGGCAATTAATGAATGATTCAACATCCAAGCATAATGATACTTGAAGATTCCAGTTACCAAACTTACAAGTCCTTGAGTTTTGACACATTGAGTGGCATACATAAAAGTGGTCATTTAAATTGGTTTAGCAGACACATTACAATACAATACTTTCTACTCGCTGTTAGGATACCTTTAACCTCCTCATTGCTGCAGGCATATTATGTCCCAAACTCATGCACTACGGAATAATTCGGCAGAGAGGTTAACTCTATCAATGCTACAGTGTAGGAAACCGGAGACACCCTAAAGAGCAGTCCCTGTGATTATTCCAGCAGAGAGAGGGATAACACTGTCAGAAATGTTACAAATATTTCCTAATACTAATTGGAAGTACTAGAATGTATTGCTAAAAAAACATTCATTTCACACATTTCAGTCATACCATTCATTGACTTCTTCAAATATATAAGGTAATGGGTACTAACATTGCCGCGCACCAGGGTTAGAAGTTCCCACTTACTCGACAGCCAGATTTGTTTCTCCTAAAGGTATCCTATGGGCTAGCAGAAATTTCAAGGCTTATTATTCATATAAATTGTTTGGGAGAGTATGTTTTAAAGTCAAGTTCTAACCCTGGTGTACCTGTAAATAAAGCACAGGGATGTAAGACAGAGGAGATAAGAGTGGAGAATTACATACCAGGTAGTATGCGCGGATGTTCTTGACCAGCAGTTCCCAGTTGAGCTGTCGCAGTCCCACATCCTCCTCCACGTTACGGTGGATGTTCTGATACGCCGGCCGCCGGTCTCTGTGGAACAACAATAACAATATTAATATCAGACATATCATGCCAGTGAGTGAGTGAGTGAGTTATTGCCAGCTGGACCCTCACCCTTAAGGTTATGAAACATTTTCAGTACAATTTCACATGCAAGTTCAAAAATAATAATAATGTGCACGTTTATATTGTTCCAAATCCACAATAAAAAAACAACATAAATGAACATAAAAAAAATATGTAATTACTCCAGCAGAAATGATTAACAAAATCATTTAAAAGCATGATAACGACTAACGAAAACATTATCATTATCTTCCAAGCATAATAAATGTAATTTATCAAATGGCAACACCGGGTATATCTCCAGCTACCATAATAAGCTGTGATGACACATAGGGATCTTGCACAATGGCAACAAACCAGTGGTTTATAGACCTTATCTCGCCCAGACACTCCACGTATCTACACACACAAGGCAATTATATACTTCCTGTCCAGCAACAATCACAAGGTATCCCACGGGCCAACATGCATGTGTAATCAACAGATCTGCTTTTACAGGTCCCGTGATCATATATAAACGGTGATGTAACCACGGTAACATTATCTCCGTAACCGTGGAACTATCAATTTCACTTTTATTAAAACTTTAGAAAATTGTTAGATTATCAGATCAGTGAGAGTACATGGGCCCAATGACTGGGGTAATAATGTAGCAATATGAGCATGCTTTAGAGTGTGTCTGTAGCGCTGAATGTTGCAGTAAACCTGCGATCATCAGCTGGTACTGACAAGACCAAGGATGATAACTGTATTGTCACTCTACAGACAGTGCATCCTATCAATATTGAGTCAGAAAGGTAACATTGATGCCATTGGGCATAGATTTGAACCTGGAACCTTTGGCTCAGAAGTCCAACGTTCAACCACTGCGCTACATCCTGCCCTAGTAAGTTCTCATGTTTGTACATATATAATATACTGTTTCCGTGGCTACATCACAACGACTAACAGAAATGATCGAAGGGAAGCAAACATTGTTCTGGTAAGTATATACAAGGCTCATCGTGAAACACTCCAACTGTTGAGAGCCGCCCTCTCAGCTTATGTCTACAGCCCTGTCATCACATTGCAACCTTCACCATGTAGCAGCATGTTCCATGGTAGCTCATAGATAGCCAATGTATTTAATCATTTGCTGGCCTCTTCACACAAGACAATAGTAAATCTAGGTAGATCCTGATTGGTTTATGGACCAGTGACAAGGGTGTAAATCACGTAAATAGATGGGTGTGTGTGTGTGTGTGTGTGTGTTTATAAACTCAAGAGTCTGAGCCATGCAGTGTATGTGAGACAATCTATGAACCCATCTCCGAGATAGTCACACCGAACTGCTAACAGTCAATGAAATAGTCGCACATAACCATCTCCAAGATAGTTAACTATAGTAACTGTCGCTCGTAACAATCTCTATGATAGTTGCGGTGTGCATCTCCAAGACGGCCTGAAGATGTAGGCAATGTGCTGACGAAACATTGCGATTATTTAAACAGACATATGCTATGGCTAATGTACATTATTTTTTTATCTATTCATCTGCAAGATAGTCACACATAACTATAGCTCCAGATAGTCGCATGTGCATAATTATGTGATAAAAAAAAAGAACTACAGGGATAGGAAGGTATTTTTTTTATGCTACTGCTAGCGATACCTAACAATTTATTCTAGTTTTTTTCTTGCTCAGATTATCTGCATAATATGTAAGGATAACAACCATGCAAGCCAATGCTTCATACTCATTATTCTGTGTCTAGTGCCACTGTCTGAACTTGCAGAACGAATCATTACAAATTATATATCTGCCAGTGCCAACAGCTTCTACCTTCAACATGTTCATCAGTATACTGGTATACATGTACTAAAGTCAGATGCATGTACATGGACTCCATATTTCAACATGTTTAAGTACACTGTATTGATTGAAACCGATGCAAAGCAATTAATCAATTTCATACACACTCAACCACATATTCGACATTCCTTAACACTACATACTTGAATATAAAATGTACCTATACTTTAAATCGACTTGACCTAGTTGTCTATGCAATTTAAAAGGGGCACAACCTAATTTAAATTTCCTTATTTTTTTCTCTCTCTAGCCAAATCCTGTTTATCAACTTGGGGTCGTCATTATCAACTTGGGGGTCGTTATTCATCAGCCTGGGTGCCTTCTTCATCCTTCTTCATCAACGCCACACAACAAACTAAAGCTCCTTAACACCCTAGAGCTGCTATTTCAGCCGTCTGCTGGAGCTATACCGTCTGCCGAGCTATAACGGAGGAAGGGGTCAAGCCAGGTGACCAGTGCTTACAAATATACCCCTGTCCGAGACCTTATGCCACTCAGTTTCTCATAGATGTAGCAAAGATTTCCAAGACAATAGTTTACCAATGTCAATCGGCAGATCAGGGTCGCACGTAGGTCAATGTATTGTCCGTAGAAAGAATATATATACATTCTAATCCAGCTGCCATGGCTTAACCCTCTCCATGCTGAAGGCAACTGGAGATGCCCTAAAGAGCAATTGCCTGTGCCTAATCCAGGAAAAAGAGGGGTTAAGGGCCCATGACTCCAGCAAGACCTAGACATATTGGCTATAACTCTTATACTAGTGCCAGGACAACTTTGTAGTTCGGCTTACATGGGTCAGAAGGGAAGTTGGACTAATAATGGACAACTGGACAAGAGCTAAGGAATGCACTAATATTTACCATAAACATCCAGTATAGAATGTTTATCAAATGGAAATCATGGGTGGGAATGTGAATTTGAACTTTCAAGATATTCATAGATTAATACTGTAAGTTACAGTCATGTACAACAATAGCACTACGGTCAGATACATGTACCATTCCTTAAACCCATCTTGACATAATAATACGGCTTGAAATAATTTGTACCAGTTCAAAGAGGGCATTATCTCTCTTATTGTGTCTCAATCAACCAGTGATTTCGCACAGTGCCTGTGATTTATCACTGTGGTAATAAACGGAGGCTCAATTACCTAGCTGGCAGTATGCCAACAAATACCTCTGATGCATACCTGCAAAATATCTGAGTAACATACCCTACACCATTGAAGACCATGGGGAATTGTGTTCAAGAAAAACTTAAAAATATATTTAAATATTTGGCAGTAAAGTTGAAATTCAGAAAGTTGTAGAAATGGTTCAGTATTTAAAACCTACTACTATAAAGGAAATACATGTACATGCAATATTGCTTAATGTTTGATTAACTCTCTCCATGCTGAGACAACCAGAGATGCCTAAAACTTAAAACGGTGCCTGTGCCGTATGAAATGTATGATTTTTACCTGGGGGAAAATAGGCATCTCCAGTTGACATTAGCAAGGAGAGAGTTAACACATAGCATTTCTTAGGAGCAGTTCCTACATGCCACTGTAAATACCATCCAACATACTCTCTATTATATATATACTATACCCTCTGTACAATTACCTAAAATATGTAGTCTCAATTTCTACATACCCATTTATTACAAACACATTCCTTGAGATCATATGTATTTAAAAGCTAAAGTATATCATTATAATTGAAATGCAACTCTTTGAAATATATATTGTTCGTTATTTTTATACCAGCATTTAAGTTTAATTCTTATTCAGTTTGTTAGGGTAAATAATTTTGTTAGGGTATGAGTTACTCAACCTTGTATCAGTGTTTGACATGACGTGCTGAATCTATGTGTTTTAATCCAAAAATACATTGAAGGGGATTGTGATAAAAAGGAATATGATGCTAGACTAATTTGACTAAATAATGAAAATATCAAATGTATTAGTGAAATTTGAGTTACAGTTTTGTGTTGAAATAAATTTGACTAAATTATATAATTTGCTAGCCTAAGCTGAACCCTACTCTCCATGCTGGATTAGGCAAAATCACTTAGTTGCCTTCAGCAGGGACAGGGTTAAATACAACATGTTTCTGGACTTCCTGGAGACATGCTAACCTTCAACAATGATAATCTTGACCAAGCTCCCCATGTCAAAAAGCTTAGTGCAAACATACAAATATGAAATCAATTTGTAATATTGTTTTACTTTCAAGCTAGAGCAGTTAGAACGAGTTGCCATCCTTACGTTATCTACTATATCCATGGCTCATTGGTCTTACTGTAATACTAATACTTGAATTCCAACTTCTTTGTGGGGTTAAGTCTTACTACTATAGTGTATAAATTACAGAGTCGCATTGACAGGTAGACACGGATGCAGTAACCATATATCAGCTGTAGTAACACTATCAGCTGTAGTAACTACATCAGCTGACAGAACTGTAGTTTAACAGGGTATCATTTCACGAAGCTCTCTTATCCAATATAACTTGCTCTCGTAAGTGCATGATCCACATTTACAAGAGATCTCAGGGCTCTGGACTAACTAACATATGCCCAACGTACAGGGGCAAGTTAAATTGCACTGCTGGTAACCAACTTTTTAACATTATGCACCTTTGATGCCTTTGCTACTTGCCGTAACTTGCTCTGTGGGCAAGTAACTCAGAATGTTAGTCTAGAGCCCTGGATTGTTACAGAGAGCGCAATGGTCTCGTAACTTAGACAAAGAGCCCTTCGTGAAACAATACTCAGTAATGTTGCAGGGATGGAAATTAACACTAGCCCGGGTCATTTCTCCCAATGCTTTAAGGAATCCTAGGGGATAGTTGAAATTAATAAGATTTGTAATTTGTATCATTATTGGGGCTAGTAAGTTTTAAAGTTAGTTTCTATCACTGGATATGTAACCACATCCGAACGGCTGGCCTAAACTAAATGGCTTCAAACAGTTGGATCGGCTGGAACAGCCGAGCAATTATCTTGATCAAATATTGTTGTTCTGCATCGACTAATACACACAGAAGATGAAGACTACACATCCCCCGACTGCAACAAAAAGAGCAATTACTACCGCACTTCATCCTGACATTTGGTCCACTGACATTTGACAAGATTCGGGTACTTAAAATTGAATTCCACTAGGCAATAAAATCAATATTATTCCTGCAAAGTGTACATGAAATGGTGGATGTTTGTGGTTAAGGAGGTAAACAGGTGCAGTGTGGTTTGGACGTGTGCACATGACAACGCTGCAGATTAAACTTTATAGGCTGGTGTGCTCCTTGTGTTGGCACACACGCACACAAGACGGACATCATCACCAGCAAAATCGCAGTAAATGATCACACTTGCTTCATTGGTTAAAAATTCAGAATTAAAAAATAATAATATTAAATTAAAAAGTTTAAATTGAAGTAGACTGCAATGCAATACTTGCAAGTATATTACCACACAAGAAAAACACTAACAGTGTAATCGATACATTCAATATTGCAAGTTGGCAGCGTGTGTCCAGCAGACTTTGCAGAATGTCAATTTAACTGTCAAATACTTCAATATGGACCAAGCTTGTAAATGCGAATTTGCTAACCAGACAGACAGGACAGTATTCTTGATCATCAATAAATAGAATCACAGCTGTATCCTGTGTGCAGATAGCGTTCACAATTACTTTTTAAAGCTTGGTTGGTTACTTTTCTACAATTAATTTTTTTGCTGTTGTATACTTTGAGAAACTGTTATTGTGCTGACTGTGCTAAATAGAGAGTCGACTGTTGATGTCAGGCAGACCAAATGATAATTATTAAATTAAATTTTCAGGGTAGGATCATTTTCAATTGAATTTACATTTAAAAATAAAATGATGCAAATTCATACAACACCAAGTCTCAATTGGGATTTCTAACATTGTGCTGAGACTGACAGATGTTTAACATTATGCTTCAGGGAAGACAGCGTTTTTCCAAGCAAACGTTTAACCCAATCGCTCTTATTGCAGGAAACACACCCAAACCATCTCCAAACACCATTTTAAATATTGTCACACACTTCTGTTTACCTAAACATCCAGTGACCGTTTGAACACGGTCTAAAATTCTATGGATTGTCTCCGTTCTGTTTGTCCGGTTTTAACACAGATGTTTCAACACTGTCTATTGTAATGATTGTACATATTGCATCACTTAAAATAGATAGAAATTTTATACGTATATTAAAAGTTTTATTCTACCAGTTTCATTGATTATTTTATGACAACAGTTTCTTATTAATTAATTAATATTAGTATTACTGAATAGTAGGGCCTACTGTAAATCGTGAAATTAATGAGAGCAGAATATTAATGCGAAAACTGCTGCCCTGGATTGGCGCATTTCTCCCTGCTGAATAAAATCAAAGTACTGTATGAGTGTATGTATTCTATTTCTGCATGTGATCGGGAAACTTAAGTCGCCTTCAGCAAGGAGAGTGTTAAAGGTAAGACCGGGGAGGGGGAACATGTATGGATACGTGGCCATTCACATTTTATTGGTGTCACATTGCTGACCAAAATCTAGAGGTTGCATTAAATTAGTGACACATTAATTTTGTAAATTACAACAGTTATTTATTTCCGTAACTGTTACTGTAACAATTTTTAAATATTTCAATTTAGTATATATCTTTGACCATGAAATGAAATATGTCAACAAACAGTGATTATATGCCTTTAATTTATTGTCACATTGGGAATTGAATGGTCAAAGATCACCAAGACCCGCTCATCATCTTATCTTGCTGTCACCTGTACAGTGATGTAACCTGCTAATTATCTACAGTAGTTCCAACACAGCCAAGTGTAATTACAGGTATTCGACTGGCAACACCTGACTTGTGCTACCAGGCTGACAGCTGGGGATACACACAAGACATGCTCTGGGAGTGGGGTGTCCCGCCCTGGGAGTGGGGGGCGTCCCTCCCTTCACCGCAGGGACCTGCCTTTGCTCGTGAATGTCGTCACTCATGTGCGACGGAATATATGCCTTTGCCTGTGAATGTGGCCACTCACGTGTGACAGAATATGCTTACAACAAAGAAAATCCAATTACTAACGCAAGGGTTAATGGGCCACGATGCCTGCATCACTCAATATCCTGTGGTCAACTTGGACACAGTAGCATGTTGTAGGTTAATGGCTCACTTCTGAACTGGCTTCACAACGTTATAATTGAAGATTAAGACATTATTTATAAGCATTTTGTGTGTCCAATTATGATGAATAGAACTGTTTAATCCTCTTCATGCTGGATTAGGCACAAGCAAGTTGCTTTTTAGGGAATCGCCGGGTAATATTATATTCCGAGGGGTAATATTATTATATATGCTTAACTCTGTGGCATAGTTAATATGAACAAGGATTTAGATAATAATGTTACTTAATACTAGTATATAATGTACATAGCAAGCTGATACTTATTGATACATTTGATAGTTGTTCATGCTAGAAGACTACTCACTATGTTTGTATATCAATGACACTGTCATGATAGTGTATGCCATAATGTTATGTAGTACATATTATACTTACATTTGCTGCATAACATCACAGAGAAATGTTCCATCGTACAAATCTCTGTACTGTAAAGGAGGGCTCTCTGGGGCACGAAATGTCTCCACCTAAATATATGTACAATATTGTAACATCATTGATGCCTAGCATTAACATAAATTTACAGAATCATAGCTTGGTCGTTAATAAAATAGCGAAAAATCACTGAATAATTAATTTATCATTACTCAAGTGTGTCATTGAATAAATAATTTATTTAAAAACTTGAATGAATGCAAGGTAAATGATTCATTAATGACAACTATCTTAAAGGCAGATTCATTAGAATGAAAATTGCCACAAATGATACAATAACAATAGCACGTTTAATCAGTGGTCACTCACCCACACAACAAGAGGGTTTGTCATAAATGCCCGGTTTTCTTGTGGGTGTGCCATAATGAAAATAAGACTTGCTCTCACAGGTAAATCCAAACCCGACCCTCCAATCCACTCATTCTCACACACTAGCAAAGCTAGAACACACCACAAACAACCAGATATTCAATGAAATGACGATCACAATATACAGATATCCAGCAAAAGGAAGGGACCAACACGTGTGTACGACATCCACAACACAAGAATGACGAATGTCCACTATTTTTGACAACGCTCTAGATAATCCTCCGATTCTTCAAAGAAAAATTACGGTTAGGTTGGATTCTGTACAATATCCGACATTGAAACACATCCGAACTCCCGTATGCTTCATGAATAGAATTCCATTTCACTCAATGTTTACTGTGGCTCACAATTTCAGACAGGTAGAAGCATGCACAAGCCTTGAAATTCACAACACCGCGACTGAAATCTAAGATCTAAACAGCGGTCGCGTCTTTGGATTCTAATACGCGAATGCATCGAGCTATGGACGCCGGTAGATTTCTTCTACATGGTGACTGCCTGAATCATTGTCCATTGCAGAAAGATAACATAGAGGAAATGACACATATAATCTAGCAGCGTACAGTCATGTGTCCGATATTTCTTCGCCACATTTTCACTCAAAATATTACCACTCCATATTACACTCAGGTACAGCCAATCAGGTCAGAGTAATTTGACCTTTGACATGAACTAGTATCACTGCGCGGAGGAGAGTACCATGATAGTGCCAGAGTTATTTACATTTATTTGGTCTACTGTCAAAACAATCTAATATTTTTTCTTGACGTACTATGTAACTGTTTGACCTACTAAACATTAGAGTATGAAAAGTTGCAAATAAAGGCTTAGAACTATTTAAGACAAATCCATTTAGCAACCATGTCAACAAAAACGGACACCTGCGTTTGTGACTGTCGCATGGTCCAAGGGAGATAAATCATACCGTCATATTATAGCAAACACGTTATCTGGTTATAATTATTTTGAGCAATATATGAGAGTTTCGAAGTCAATGATATGCCAGCTTATCTATAATATACATTAAAAACTGATTTTAAAATATAGTAGAGCCTAGACCGTCCTTGGCTCAAATTACATGTAGCCTACTCGAATGCAAATATTTCATTTTACAAGATAATCTGATTAGCCTACTAATTTAATGAATAACAATAATTATTCAGAGTCTAATACAAATGCAATCTAATTAAAATTAGATTGAAAGTATTGCTCCAAATATTACTGACAAACCGCTCAACAACGTTGTTGAGCGTATGTCAGTAATATTTGGAGCAATATTTTCGTATCTAATTTTAATTAGATTTATACAAATGTAAGATATGTACGACCAGTCGCATTGCACACAGCTGTACACAATCACATTTATTTGTATGATAAATTCATTTAAATTTTAGTTGGATCGATCACAGAAGTTCTTCACACATTTTCTCAATGATTCAGACAGTGAATGTTTTCCCAACTTGCCTTCAATGAAAATGTATATCCAAAGGTATACACAAAGCTCGTCTAGACAGAGCGAAAGAGCTCCCCGGATTAATTTGGTCAATATTAAGCATGAAATACTATGATGCCTTTTGACTAGCGCTTATGCTGTTTACATATCACCCTCTCTCGACAGTTCGTACTATTCATTAGTATTTGAACTTGAAGCTGATAACCCTGTTAGCAGAGGTTGTTGACATAATGTTCTGATATTTTCCAAATAAACGATGTTTTATTACCGCTTCTCACAATACTGAAATAGCCGTTCGTAAAATCATTTTTTAACCGTTTAAACCTCGATTGTGATTGTGAATTTTAGGCCTCCCGCGTTCACGATCTGCGGTTATATTAGACCATCCCGAACTAACGACTAATTTCTTTAAATACCGGTAATAATTAAATATCATAGTGAGAGAAATAAGTGTGTCAATACTTTAAATTGGTATACGTTAAAAACTATTCTGTAGGGTAGCCTACCGTTATAAAATGTTCTTAACCTAGGGTCCCCCCCCCCCCCTCTCTCTCTCTCTCTCTTGCTTTCAAGATTATTTCACTTACATCACTACTTGTCAGTTTAGAACAGGAGGAAACCCGCAACATCCGTAGCGCTAACTGTTGCAGTAAACCTGCGAGCACTGGCTGATACTGACATACCAAGGATATCTGCATTGCCACAGCTAGCTCACTCCTTTAATAATATTTAATAATATTATTTCATTTTTGTTACTATTTTTATGCTTTATTTATTCTACCACCGAACCCCAGTGACCCAGATGTAGCCTATATGCAAATTGAGATAAAAACTACTTTCATACTTGAACAATACGATCACGTGTATGTTTCCTATTTAAATATGTTGAGCATTATCGGATATCATTTAGCTATCACTTATTATCTTTGCCAATTTTTTAAAATGAATATATACCCAGTTAAAAATTGCCCGGCTGGCCTAGTCAGTTACAGATTGTCAAACCCAGTTAACTAAAATAAATCGGTATTATCCCATAAGCGTTTACTCTATACTTTCCCAACAAACGAAAATGCACACCATATAATCATAATAGTCAACAACTTGGTAACAAACCCACAAAACAATGATGTTATGAATGATTTTTATTGTATTATTATTATGATATAATGGAATACAATGATGTAGGGGACAATGCCGACTACATAGATATATTGCAGATATAAAACAAAACTGTCCGAGTTCTGAACATTGTCGTAGAATCCAGAGACCATACAATATACATCCCACCCCTTAAATAGGCACTGGTTCTGTATGCAATTTGAGGCATTGGTATAAATAGGCCTATCCCTCAGGCTATTGCGTTTGTAGATTTGTGTTCATCTGGTCTAGTTCAAGACATCGTCGTCCTCGTCGTCCTCATTCTCCTCCCAGATGATGTCTAATCCCCAGATGGTAGTCACGTGGACGTCTAGACGGTACACAGGTTCGTAGCGGTCGGGACAAGAAGTGACGTCATCATCGTAGTCCACCACGCTGACAAAACTGTCCACGTCACTCCAAAGGTTGGGTAGGTCGTGACTTTCTCCAAACTGAGGCACTTCAATCACGCTGCAACTCTCATTGCCAGACGACGGAGGGACATCTTCATCAGATAACCTCCACCATTGTGTGTTAACCGGAAGTACGTAATCCAAGTCGAAAAGATCGTCTGCCGTTTCAGAATCTGACAAAAGACTGGCCTCGAGGCTCCCATTTGGATCGTCCGCCAAGAAACTTTCCGATTCATTGAACTCTTCATCTCGACGGCTCAATGCCGGAGAGCATACTTCTTTTCTCAGACCCTCGTTGTGGTCACGGATGTCATCATTTTCAGAAGAAACAAGACGCTCATTTGTAGTATTCTTCCGGCTTTTCGCACTTCTACCGGAAGTTGCACCCGGCGTTTTCTGCTTCCATTGGCTGGTTCTGCATTCCCGCAACTCGGGGAAGTTGTGAAGTAGGCTTTCGGTATCCGTGAAGTCAAATGGAGGTACACGGATGTCGATGGAGCGGCAGTGTGACACGTGGTCGATGTTGGGCGCCATTGTCACTGGAAATTATAAAACAGAATAATAAATAACACAATTCAAAATACAAATTAACTCATTGTTTTAACTGCATAACTGTCTTAGATTAGTTCAGTATGTTGTCTGTTTTCATAGAAAAGGTGGAATCATACATGGAAACAGATAGGGCCTACCGAGTTTATTATATTTAACACATAGGCCTACATGTATCAAAGGCCCCCTATATAAAGTAAATAATTAAACACTATTGCTTAAGAAATGTGGACTCAAAACATACCCCTGTAATCCTCCAGTGTTGACGACAATTGAGAAGCAATTGCTACCTTGCAATGTGTGTAAACAGATATAACTATGACCACGTATACACAATACTTCCTAGTTCTTCACGTTGTAAAGTCGAATGAGGAGTTGTCGCTTCCGCGGATGTTTATGTAGCCCTACTGTTGTCATTGTTAATCCCTTAAATATATAGGTAGATAATAGACAGATAACATATTTAACTGTGACGTCTTTGTGCCAAGTGCAGTTGCCAGTGTTTTAGTTCAACTAACGTGTTTATTCAATTAGCTGTCGGACTTTAATTGTAGCAGTGATCTTCTGGTCAGCCAGTCGTGACGTCATCGCGTGCCACAACTCCACGCACAGACGGAGGAGTCGTTTATTGTAAGAAGAATTAGTATATGAAGAAGAGTGGTGTCGTGGAGTTTGACCATGCAATGACGGTGAACTAATGACGTGCTTTACCTGTCTGAGTCGTGAACTCTACTCACACGACGGCCATCTAGTGATAGTTGTCAGAGATAATCTGGTGAGACTGACTGTCCAAAGACGTATATTGTCCAACTGATGACATGCTTGTTGACATAATGCAGTTCATTATACATTATGTGTACATGATTGTGTGAAGTTGTGTGAAGTCACATACTAAATTGTCAAATCTTCTGTATAATACAATGTATTTTATGTCTATCCACGATGCAAACTGCAATTTTAAACTAATAGAAAGTGTTAAATCTGTATTACAAGATAC
>JAUTBV010111571.1:0-14227 GCA_032361325.1 Lepetodrilus fucensis
CGTTATTTCATTGTCTGGCGACGACGTCACAATCGTCGAATTATGCGAATTATGCATAATCAACACTGTTGATTATGCCATCGTTAATACACAGTAGAAATCCACCACGAATGTTGAATAATGGATATTACTTCGAGAATAACCCACGAGATACGATTGATTACGGAAAATATGCTATCGTTAATACACAGTAGAATCCACCACGTATGTTGAATAATGTCTTTTCTACAGTTGGTAAAACTGATACTGTGCACGGTAAAGCCGTCACAATATCAGTTTTACCAACTTGTTTGATACATTCAGTATTAAATGACCACTCATTTTAGATCCTCTATTTATTATTATGTGTAGTATTATATGTTCTACCCGTACAAAGAATGGCTATATTACTACAGTACCTTTCACATTACATACACGTTCGCTGTATATAGATAGAGCATAGCCTTCTATATAATTCATATTAATATTTTGTTTATATAAAAGTAGTAAAGGTACTTAGGCCTACTGTTTACATTGACAGGGAATCCGAGTTGTAAACATTGAAACCCCTGACGTCCAAGCTAAGGATGCTAACAGTAAGACGTAGACCTACATGTGTGTGTGTGTGTATGTTTATTTGTGTGTGTGTGTGTGTGTGTGTGTTTGTGTGTGTGTGTGTGTGTGTGTGTGTGTGTGTTTATTTGCACACCTAAGTAAAATATGCATATATATATATATTTGCTCACGTGTGTACATTTTGGTCATGTGAACGCGGATTTTAAAAAATGCGCTTATTAAATATTAAAACATGCTGAGAAAATATAATCAAATTCTAAGATCAAAATATGCGCTACTTGCATATCAAAACATGCGCTAAGACAATAATCAGATTAACCGCATTAACGGGAGCAGATTCACTTGACTGATTTTGCTTTTTGGGAAGTAGGGACAGTGATTTCGGATAGTCGGAAC
Organism: Lepetodrilus fucensis; assembly: GCA_032361325.1. Taxonomy (NCBI): domain Eukaryota; kingdom Metazoa; phylum Mollusca; class Gastropoda; order Lepetellida; family Lepetodrilidae; genus Lepetodrilus; species Lepetodrilus fucensis. The sequence continues at coordinate 952 of JAUTBV010111571.1, forward strand.
TTTTTAATCCCTGGCATTTCGGAAATCTGGTACTATGTAAAATAGTTTTTTCGGGAAACCGAGCCGACACCACATATCATTCAGTGGGTGTCCTCAGTATGATTGGTTTATTTGGCTTATGTAATGACGTAAGTGCCCGACCTAGCCACCAGGGACATATTTGCAATGAAGTGTCATGATGGAACTAGCTAAAACCTACTAGGTTCACTTCAAATCATACTTGTCTATAATAATATTACCTTGCCGCGAATCCATACTGTATAATTCCCTTACAGATTCTGCGTCGCCGTGCAGTTTAATCTGGGGAATTCTTATTAGAGGGAATTTACTGCTCCACTGTACGTTTCCAGAACGCGGACTGGCTAAGCAAAAGCACATTTGGTTGTCAATTAGGGTGAGCGTTTGGGAACGAAATCTATTGGAACACCTGTTCCCGCCATTTAACCTAAGACAGATATGTCTATACATTGGCGTACGGCAAGAGTTCGGCAATTCCTTAGGGACACAAGTTAAGTAAATAGAAATTATAAATCTGGACTAGGGCAGTGGCGGCACTCAGGTTAGCACATTGGTTAAATTAGTCTAATGTGATGGCATTAAGTAATGTTAAATAATGTTACACAGACTTCATTTCGAAATATTAGCACGCCAATACTAAAAATGGGATTTTCTCATGTCAATATGGTATTTCGATGTAAAATATCTAATGTTTCATCTAAACTAGTTCTCTTGGTTTCCACTGAAGGGTAAAACTATTTCCGCTTGCATAACTTTGCAATTGCATATATAAATATCGCTGCACGGCGTTAAATATTATTAAGAACACTCACCCAGATTTCTGTGCTACTGTCACCCAGTGCTAACTGACCTTAACTTGTGACTATTGTAAACTATGTTAGCGCATTGAAAGTGTTTAAGGACTATACTATCGATGTGCGTGTCCGCGGATAAATGGATAGACGCAACATCTGGAATATTAATCAATTTCAAACTATTGATCCTCATTGCACATTAAACATGACTAAACTGACACTTGGGCTGTAATGCAACTGAAACATTCCCTAATTGTGTTTGGGATTATACTTAGTACTCTCGTACCCATTCGTTGAGCTCTTCTATCCACTACCTGGCTACAACATATTTCCCTCGTGGCTATATTACAGTACTGTCTACTGTCTACGATAGCTATACATAACCAGACCAATTAATATAGCATTTGTTCTCATAGCGGATACGAGAGCATTGTGGTCCCATAGTGTATATATACGATACGATAGATACGAAAGCATTGTGTTAGTGGATACGAGAGCCGTGTGGTCCGTTAGCGGATACAAGAGCATTATGGTCCCATAGTGGATATGAGAGCACGGGGGTCCCTTAGTGGATAAGATAGTATTGTGGTCCATTTGTGGATACACGAGCATTATTGTCCTTTAGTGGATACAACACCATTGTTGTCCCATAGCGGATAAGAGCATTTTTCCAATAGCGGATACGATAACATTGTTTCCCCGTAGCGATTCGAGAGCCTTGTGGCCCAATAGCGGATACGAGAGCACTGTCCCATAGCAGATACGGGAGCATTGTTGTCCCATAGAGGATACGAGAGCCTTGTGTTCTCATAGTTGGTACGAGAGCTTCGTGAAGGGATGTTCAGTGTTAAATTCAATCCGCTTGACGATCTTGATCAAACTTGATTTCAACTTTAAATTAAGATAATTCTGCAGGTTATATTCCATGTGTGTACGGTATAAATTCAGTAGATCTTCGTGTGTTTGTGTTGTTCGTGTACTACTCGGGTGAGTAACAAAGGTCACTAGTTTCGATGCTAGAGAGCTACTAACACAATAATTCTACAAAGTAGATTGGATTGCTTCCTGGAGCATTGACTAGGGACAGATCTCAGATGGCACCACTGGCATTATTCCTGTTTATGACACCGTGCAAGACTTTGGTTTTAATTACAAGTCTACATTCCGGATTAAACACGTATAGGCAATGCCACGGAGAATCAAACATGTACTTACAAAAGAAGATATTTTTCAAGATCACGGTATAATAATGCGAAAGTTCGAAAATAAATATAACAGTCATAACCAAATTTTAATAGTTGGAACCATGCAGTACAGTACGGTGTTGTTAAGCGTATCTATTTACATAATAGATAGTTTTCAGGATGACAGTATCAAGCAATTACATGTCGGAAAACACTCTAGTTGTTCATATATGTGCTATAGGTTTACAAATAAACACAAACACACAATGGGCATAAATTAGGGTATTATCGTATTATGTTTACACATACTACACTTTGATTGTATGTCAAATGTACGTCGGGGCAGGAAACGGAAGTTCACGTTGATCATGATCATGACAATTGTCCGGGAGATTGACAGTCCAACAGAAAAACAGCTCTTACTACGCTAGTGTGTGTTAGGAAGTAACGCATATTGGATTAGGATATATTGTATTCAGGCTGTCCACTGTTAACACGTCGTAGCAAGGTTAGCTTCAACGCTGGAGGAGTATAACGTACGATTCAGCCTGAACTTTTAAATTGAAATCAAACTGGACTAAGTAGGTATCACGCTGCTTAAAACGTTGAGAACACATTATACAGCTATTTCCGTTATCCAATATAATACCTCGTAGTGTCGCATTAAAGCCCCCACATTTATTTTTTATTTTGTTTGAATAGATTTTATTCAGAAGAACAGGAATTAGGTTACAGGTTTAAACTTAGTGGAAACCAATTAAACAAGAAGAAACTGAAGAACATAGGAATTGAAAGTGAAACGAGGAAAGAAATGACGAGAATTAATTATTTACAACTGCAGGTAAACTAAATTTCCTCTTTATTTTTTTGTTGGCTTACATCAGGCACAGTACTCAATCTAAGTTTGTTTCGTTTTCAGAATCGATTAGATAAGCACATCCACTTACCACCAGACTGTCAGGTAGTGAAGTTCTATTCTTACTTTACAGCTGGCCACTTGTGGTAATCATTTTAATTATCTTGACAATAACCTACGTTCTACTTATTATCATGGCATGTAATGTCATGTCATGTTATGTTAGCATGTTAAATTGAATGGGTTTTTGCGCTAAAATCTTTGCAACAAAATGTATTTAAATCAGGTATTGACTATTTAACGTGCAGATGGTCCTGGAGCCAGACTTTATAGTTAGGATAGACTTCCATACCAGGTGGCACTGGCTGGAGATGCTTTATTAAAGTTCCTGCCGTGCCAACATCTTACACAATCAACACCTGGCGAAGCATTGTAACCTTACAGTAGGTACATACAGTGAGTCTAGTTTAGGTGACATTTTAGGGTTGTGGTTTCATGGGTCTTGTTGTGTGCGTGTGTGTGTGTGTGTGTGTGTGTGTGTGTGTGTGTGTGTATGTGCGCGCGCTTGCGCGTGTGTCTGTGTGTACATCTGTGCTTGTGTGTTTACGTGTGTATGTGTGTGTATGTGTGTGTGTGTGTGTGTGTGTGTGTGTGTGTGTGTGTGTGTGTGTGTGTGTGTGTGTGTGTGTGTGTGTGTGTGTTTATTGTTGTTGTATTAAGTGAACATACACTATCAACGTTTCGATACTGTACATGAACTTCGGTTAGAAAACTAACAACAGATTTGAGTGTGCTAATACCGAAAATAGTTTATGAAATTACGTCGGTATCACGATTGCCGCAAATGAGTATGAAGCGGAGCGGGTTTACTTAAAGGAGATTAAAGCCTAAAGTATTTTTTCTCTTATTCCATTATCATGAAATACAAATTACATTTCAATTTTATGAATTTAAATTGTGCAAATAATCCTGCCTCCGCTCTCTTTGCATTAGATATCACTATTTTTTCAACATGATGGCTAAATAGCGTGATAACTCTTTCTCTTATCTGACGCATTTCCAACCTAAGATATGAATCTTAAAACGGTCATCATTGAAATTGGGAGACTATCAATATGAAAAAAAAACCATGATATTCTTTATTCATTAGGTAAGGCTGGTATAATTTCGTATTTTCACATAATTACATCTAGAAGATGACAAGTAACTATTCATCATACTCTCTGATCGCCTAACGCTCAGTGTTTTAACAAAGTCATCACCATATTAGACAAGTGCCAATTGAAATTCACAACGTTTTTTGTTCCTGATCATTCGATCATTAACTGCAGAAGACAACTTGATCTCAACCCCGGAAAGGGGAAACAGATTTTCCTGATCCTACCATCCTACCAACGTATTATCTATTCCTCATGTACGGAGTCATGAACATGCTCCGTATCAGAAGCAACCAGCCGGACACGAACGCTATAGTATGGTTCCTCTCCATTTCATTACGCATATGTCCGTATAATTAGGTTATACTCACATAAAACAAGCACCTAATATCTTCTTAATTTTCCCCACTCAATAAGCTGTTCTCTGTTGACCTGTCAATGCCAATCGTGGATTTATCTGATGATTATACGTAATGCGAGGTGTGTTTTTATCATTCAACTAAGTAACTGACTGATCGTTATCGCTTTCGATCGCTTAATTTGCTTTTGAAGGGCTGTACATCGCTCATCCCCTGAGCATCAATTGCTGTGTTGGCCAAGATAGAACTCTCTGTGTTGGTATACGTCTCGACGTGTGTTGTACGCGTGCTAAGTGATGTGTAACAGTTAGGTACGCTGAGTCCTAGGTAAACATACAATATGTTTCCTCTGGTGGATGGTATAAACGCCGAGAGAGCCTGTTTGTCCAATATGGAAAGGCCGCGCGGCTGCATTGAAACGCTTCCTCGAAAAATACGATCTGGCCCTCGTTCCACAGAACAATCGTAGGGCAATGGGAAGTTGGCTCCTTTTTCCTTTTTACTATTTCGATATTCAAAAATGTTCTAGTTTTTTTTCTGAAGTTGTTATGGAAGAATCATGTGCAGTATATTGGTTAGTTTATCTACAACATTATTCACATTTAAACTTCTTCGTTTTTAACACACATATAGTAAACTAATTGCTTTATCGTCGCAAATGGGTGAAAGATTACCGCAGCGACGTTAAACTCCATATTCACTCACTCACTCACTTAAGTAGACTCAATTATGAAATTATTCGTTTATAAGGCACCAATGACACTGACTATCAAATGGCATGAGCACGCCGCTGATTAAGGCCGCTATAAGTGATTTTTAAAGTAGATGTTAAACATGTTGAATAAGGAGCTAGTGTTCTACGGTACATGAAAGATTATGTAATTCAGATTTGATAGGTGCAATGTAAAGGTCTCAATAGAGCCTATCAGCCTATGTAGGTGTCATATGAGCACACTTCCGGTTTAGGCAAGTTTTAAACATTTTTGTGATTTTTCGTGTAGTAGTGGGAGAATTACGGTACGTGAGAGAGAGTTGGTGTTAATACATTAAATAGTTGTCATTGGTGTCTTATAAATGCATAATTTCATTATTGAGGAAAATGTTATTATTAAGCGTCATCGTATTTTAGGATCCATCATATCTTTATTTTGTCTTAGCATAGCATTTAAATCAAATCAACTATATATACTGCAACTATTTATATACACGGGAAGATTATTTGCTCTTTGTTCTGTCCCCCAAATACTAATATCAATTCCATCCAAAAAAGCAATGGTATAATATTCTTTTAGACGGAATATATTATTTTTCAAACAATTGAAAACGTTTAACTATTATGTAATCTATTTATAAATTATATATACGACGCCGTCATGTATTAGCCCGCAAAGCAGCACATATGTATACATGTATAATGTAGTCGACATTTATATTTTAAACAACAGAGGTATTCAAGAAAATAAATGGCATGTAATCTTAGATATTTTCAAAGTCTTAGAGACAAATGAGCAATTCAATACATTTGTAAATAGCAAAGTTCAACTTACGTGTTTGGGTTCTTTCCAGGTTTTATCATGGAAAAGAATATCAGCATTAACGGTAGCGTTCTGAAAGCGCTTACCAACGCCCGCGCTTCCACTAGAGCGGCATTGTCTATACCTACTGTGAGCTGGTGCACTGCCCACTACCGCTCTCGCCCGTACGACCAGCCCGACAGGAACTGTAGCAGCATGTATGATAGGCGCAGAGCGGTGAGTGGCTCGAATAGACCCCCGACGTAATGCAGAATGTGTTTCTTATTATCCCCGCTCTATGTCAAGTCACTAACTTTGTCAACAGACTAAATGCAGTACTTTATCATTGTAAATATCCCCTTCAGCTTCAAATGTTTGACTTATTTTTAAGTGTCTAATTAGCACTCATGTGACTAATTATAATTGCTCGTAGGATTTTAGCGACCCATTAGTCGTGGACTTGTATTGATCTCAGTTTGAGGGTTATTTACGACATTAACCCCTGATACGGCAAGTGTCGCCAATTACCATCAATGTCATCTTAGCTAACCAATTCCGATTTTTATTTGTCGATCACACACAGTGATAGATGCAAGTGGAAAGAGATGTCGTTACATTCAGTAGATAGCAGTAAAAGGGTCATCGATCTCGGGATAATCAGCGGATCTTTCATTCGGCTCAAAATAAAATTATGGGGATGGAATCAATGAATAAGAAACAGAAAAGGAAGAGGATCCACGGATCATCTTAAATATCAATTACCCACGATATTGCAGCGGTTACCTAATCGTGGCTTAATGAAATTGTAGTTAAGCGAGCTGGAGAAACCATCCTACCCACTCCTCTACGCACATAATATGTAATCTAGTTATTTTTTTAATCACCAATCCATGAAAAATTTATAATCCATTAACAATTTACCCACCACCAAATTAATTAAGCTACTTGTGGGGTGATCGTATATTCTGTAATCTGATATATTCAACCTAGAGATACATATCCTAACTAGCTAGCTGACATTGTATGCTTGCTGCATAACTATTATTGTTATAATAAAACTAAAAATAATACATGGACAATCTTATTTATACATCAAGTAAACTATACGTATGCTGCTTGAATAATGCATATTTCTAAGAAAATGTGTTATCAATCATACTATGAAATAATTATTAGAATTAATATTGAGTCTATAACTCACATTGCCCATAGCCATAAGTTAAAACAATGGATATAGAAACTAATTCCTTGTCTACATGCAATCATTTGATCACCGGTCAAATTTAAACGCCATATTTTAACTTGGATGTCAAATTGAACTTGTTTTAAACCATGGGTTATAATTTTAGAGCTTGTGTATATGACTGAGCATAACAGGGTTATTTTGCATCAATATAATATGTTCGTTTGAACTAGCACAGTGGGACGCAGTACGGTACAGGACATGTAAACAAGACTTTGAAATGGTAGAACCTGTAGCATAAATAGATAGTATCTCACGAAGATAGATTTCACTTGCGTATGGTTTGCGACTGAAATTCGCAAATTTGCCAAATATTAGTAAAACAGTAGCAAAACCGTTGCGTGAAGTCGCAGACAGCATCGCCAGTAATTTTGAACATGTTCAAATTTTTCTGCGAGTATTTTGCGACAGTTGAACGCCAACTGTTAGCAAAGTAATGCCTGCGCTACACTTACAACTGAATGGTCGCAGACTTTGAATCGCCAACTCAACGATAAGCAAGATTGTACGCGATCACACATGCAACTGTGTGTAGCTGTTGTGATAAAACTGTCGCGCATGCCCACGTGCAAATCAGAACAAGAGTTATTTCAACTTGGTTATTGTGATTGGTATTCATTATCAACGAGGTTTCATAGGCTGGCAATTATTTCTATTTTTATTGATTGTTGACATTTACAGTAGCAATTTAAAAAATATATTTTAAAAAACATTAACAATCGAAAACATTGCTATGAAGCGTCGTTGACAAGGACTATAATTGTGAATGGCTGCGTGGTATCCCGACTGTATCGTCGCGTCTGGATAATAAGCTACACATGAAACTGGGATAAAATTTGGTCGTCAAATACCAAACCGTCGCGGTAAAAAGTCTGCGCAGTTTCGATTTTTGAATCTGTGCAGACTCATCGTCAAACCATTCCCGACTAGTCGTGGATAGTCGTGGATTTTTAGGCCGACTTGATATGCTACACATCCAACTACATATTTTCTCATCGCCGACTGCTTATTGCCGACCGTCGGGAGTCGGCATAAAACGACTACGACGATTCAGTTGCAAGTGTAGCGCAGGCATTATACATTCTCGTTAATGTAGCACTAACGTCGCACGTTTTTGAGAATCCTTCTAGGCCGGATTTTGGTTGCAGAATTAGTGAGATTTTAGTGCGACTGATGCGAGACTGTCATGTGACTAAGATGTTGTATACGACATTATAGTGCGTCAGTTGCACTGATGTAGCACTAATTTCTCACTAATGTCTCATTAACCTTTAGCGAATGTTTGGCGTTGATGACTCCATATGAGGCCAAATACGCCAAACAATCGCACTAATGACTCACTAAGATTGCTTGTTGACTTTTTTTACGCCAAAAAAAATATATCTGCGACAATTGCGTTTTCAAAAATGATAATAGTCGCAAGATTAAACGTGAGAATGTGTCTTCGTGAGATACTAGCGAGAGAAGAATATGGACAGTGCCAAAATTGAACGTGTGGTGGAAGAACATCATCAGATCATCCGAGACCCGGTTTAGGCTGGCTTTGTAGATTGTGAAGTCGCAGGCAGGTTTTGATTCTGAATAGAAGTTCGTTCCATTATATTAGCAAACATATACATTCAGTGACGTTCTTCAAATTCAAACAGTACGACAATTCTCATCACTAATGTATTTTCTCATAGCAAACTTTAGCTGAATATTTGGGCTGTTTTCTTTTTCTGATGGGATTGGCTTGCATCTTCTGATTGATCAAACATAAAAAAAAGATTTAAGATATTTGGATCAATCTTCCACTGCGTATTCTCTAGATCTATTCTGGAAATTGCTTCATTGAACGCTCCTACACTAATAGATGTCAATCGCACACTGGTGTCTGTTTCTTCCTTCAGATCCATGTACTGCCATATGCTACCCTTTACAATGGCAGTTCTAATTTAGCTATCTTTACTTGAGAAGAAATGAGTCGCAGATTTATGATACCGCCTACCTCACAGTTTGAAATAAGAACAAAACAAGTTAAATGCGCACTATACTTGATACTATCTACATTTTCAACTTTCAACATTTTATTCCATTTACCGAAATATCTAAAAAAACGCGATTGAAAATATCTTCGTTGATGGAAAATTTAAATGTCCGCTACATAAATGCATTGTTATTATTATAGGTATGATTAACCTTACTAGTATCACCCATATTCAGTACAGATTTTAGAATATAATTTTTGAATAATCTAGAAAGATTATCACTTAATAGTTCACTTAAAATGACTTTACTGTGTTAAACTATGTAAACTCTTTCATGTTATATTATGTTATAGAAATGTATATGATGTACATTTTCAGGAGCGGGTTTTTTCCTAAGTTGGCATAACTTGTACCCAATTCCTTTCTATTGTGAATAAAATATGTTTAAACTAAACCGTCCTTTAAATGGTCAGAAATTGAAGGTTGAAAAAAACACTAAACTTCCAATAGCAACAAATGTCAGAGAGTTCTGTCGTTTGTAACAATACAACCGACATTAGCTTCCGTAGTGTATATAATGTTCAGTATATAAGATCCCCTTTATATCAAAGGATTTCTATCATTTAAAACTTTGACAGTGTAACTCAATGCTGTGCTTCATTGTTTAAGCATTATAATAACGGCTATTGGTTCAAATAAATGTGTATGTGGAGTAGTAGTGTCATTATGCCATGACACAAGTGCTCTTCAAATACGATAGCACCAGGAAGTTGGCTCATTATGAATAATGATTTCTGAAGAAGAAGCCTATTACGCTCCTTTGATCCATTTATCTTCCATTATCACGTTGAAAATTAACTCCATCAGCTCCAGCAAGTTACACGAGTATATTTGCTATAAACTTCAATTGCATGTTTGTGTAGCCTAATGTTATATGGATCGAATAGATCTTTCTTTTCCTTATCAGTATATCTTAGTAGTTCAATACAGTATACCGAATTGTGTACGTGTAATAATCTCGAAGCGAACCCAAAGTTCTCTTGGGCTGTATTCCATTCACGACTCTACTGGTGCGAGTGCTGGGTCATGCGCAGTGAGTACTTGAATCGAACGGCAGGAGTAAATACCGAGATAATTAATATGTCAACAAAATATGTTTTAAATAATTAAATTGACTCACTTCTTCCAATGAACTACTTTCTCACTCAGAATATATTTTCAAAACGTTAACGAAAAATACGAACATATATATATATTCCGTTCTTTTGTTCGCACTCGAGTGTTTACTCCTGAAGAAATATGCAGTATAGACCCGACTTCATGACCTCTCTCATGTGAAACATGGGGTGTTCTATTGGGAATGTCATCAGGATTACTCGAGTTTCACGCTAGGGTTGATCTATTGCTGAATCGAATACACCCTTGGTATTACTGGTTAAGTCAGATGCCAAAATATTAACGGGTTCGTGTTCTAGGGACATTTTCAGTCTAGGATTGTTTATAATTAGTAGAATGTACCCAGTCTAATTATTTATCGTATATCTAGGTTAAGAGGTAATTATCATATTCGGTTCGCTTGGCATATGTAGGCCTACAATAATTAAATTATGTTATAATATCTTTCTTAGTATATACCGGTATTACTGACACTACTCACTCTGTGCATGCCTATTATTAATAATGCTAATACTATTAATTCCGTGCAGGTAAATCTAGGTTCGATTCCCGGCGCAAGATGTCATCACCGCCGTGAAGAACAGTGTCAGAATCTTGGAAAGATTTGCTTGCAACATCGGTATAACATTTTTTGCAACATCGGTATAACATCTTCTAGTTCGTCTGTACTTGTAAGTCCTCGTGTGTGTAATGGCAATATATCATTCTTACAGGACATATTCCTGTACCATAAATACACCAGCACGTTGTAGAATACGGTACACGTGTATGGGATAGCAAAATGACATCTAGATGCCAATAGAACGGAACACCGACCCATGAAATTGCTAGACAGTGTCGTATTGTTTCAGATAGGAATCAGTGTTCATTGAAGCCTTATCGCCACGGCAATGGAACCAGCATCGCTGTCTCTGGAAGAGTAGGCATCGATATCAATATGGACGCCGAAAGGAGTTTATTACGCTTGTTTGCTTCATTTAGATCCAATTATCACGTTGAAAAGGCATCCATTAGTGCAAGAACTGCAAACAGCTACAGTAGTGTGGTAAGCGATAATTGCATATTGGCATATTACTACGCATTATGGATTGCAATAGACTTGTGTTTCTTTTTTATTTTAAAAGGAATGTTGCGTCAATGGATGCATGGGCGTTATTCGACCCTATTTTCAATGTTCATATTTTTCAACAGGAAATCAATCGATTAAATCCTGTAAATTCTTTAACTTTCCTGACAGGTGGATGCGGGTTTGTGGCAAGCCGTGTGTCTACTATTTACAGCAGAAGCTTTAAACAGGTTTAAATAGCTTTAAATAGGCTCTATCTTTTCAAAATACACAAACAAGCATTCTTGCAATGAAAAAGATTTAAGATCTAGCTAGGATAGTAGAATTTAACTTTGTTCAATACAATACTTCCTCTAACCAGCACAATGCGAGTAAACGGTGAATTTATACGGAATCTATACTTTGGAAGCAATTTCAGAAATTACTTTTAATTGGTGGTAATAGTCACGTTTTCTTGATTCTTGATTTTAGTCTTGGCATATCGAACTCTGCTTATAGCTCAAACAACTGTGAATGCTTCACCAAAGGATTACCATTATTAGATACCCAACAATACCACTCATTAGTTAACCGATGTTCACATGTATACTGTTTGTAGGTTTATTTTCTGTACCAAATATGCAAGCGTATTATTTAGCCCACGAATTAAACCTTCCAAATGTTATAAAATGGTGCATTTGGTCAATCGCGTCCATTTTCAAACTTTAAAACATTAACATTTGAGAAACTAAATACCACTTCCACCTACTCCGTCAAAATAACTGATACTTTAAAAAACCCGATTTCACCTATGCGTTTCTTCTTTGGGAGAGTATATTTTTAAATTGTAAGTTGAATTACAAAAGAAAATAACGTCTTTTGTAACCTGTACGTGCATGCATTTTATCCGTGTGTGTATATATAGATGCACTGTATGTTAGTTGCTCATCAAATTAAGGATTGATTGGACTAACGTTGACCCTGATCTTAGCATTGATCAAGATAATGTTAAACGCGTATATATCCGATGATCAAATAGAAGTATAGAGCGTTACAGCCTGTTCGTTTCATCTCGGACTTCAAGAGAAGCGATGTCTTGAACACGTGTTCTAATCTTAGAGATACTTTTATCTTTTATGTTTCTGTACAGTGTTTATGGCGTGACCAACACAGGTTTCAATCGATCGTCAATGACACAGATTAAACAGAAGAAAAGCTAAATCTTAAAGCTTTACATAAGTATATTGGATATTGCCTTCGCTTCTTTGGCACTCATGATCAGAATTCACCATGAATGCGAAATTTGTAATAATTATAAATTATCAATGATATTTACCGGCTTTTGGAAAAATTAATATGTTAGCATTTTGTGAATATGTTGGTATAACTTCTGTTCTTATACATACATTCATTTAGTATGCGTTTGTCCATTTAATAAGTATTATAATAAAATAAACATTGCGTTAAAGTGCATATCAATCATAAATCTAATGTCACACAGAGATTGGACACGAGATGGAAATGGGAAAATGTTTGCCATGCTCTCATGTCATAAACGACCCCATTATCACAGAATAGATGACGGTCATTGTGGAAATTAAATGAAAACAACAGTAGAATATCAAATTTCTTGACATTCTACCATCAATAACACACATATGCACACGCACACGCACACACACACACACACACACACACACACACACACACACACACACACAGAGACAGACACACAGACACACACACGCGCACAAACACACATACATAAAACATAGTTCCTGTTCGTGGAATAGGTTTGTTTTTTCACTATGTCACAGTGCGTGTTTGTGGGGATGTAGCCGGGGGATCCTTGCTATGGCGTAACCTTAAAACAGGAGGACAGCATCAGATTGTCAACACAGTATGGCTTTATTGCAGGGTTGCATAACATATACAAAAATAGCATTAATTACACTTACACTTT
>JAUTBV010111582.1:0-14227 GCA_032361325.1 Lepetodrilus fucensis
TTTATGAAGCTCTCCAGAAAAATTCAGCTTTCTACTAATTTCTTCAAGGTTAGGCCTATTTTTTACCTAATACTCCTGCACTACTTCACGAATACTGCCAACTGTCTACAGCCACATCTCAGGTAGGTGTTTGGGGACCACAGGCTATTAATGGCGAGTTTTCTTGTACATTGGTCCATACAGCCTGTCTCGGTGACTGACCTTTGTTTCGTTTCATCCTCTCCTATTCAATCATAAAAGACAGATGTTCTCTCATATGTATATCTTGTTCGATGATAACTACCAGGGTATGGTATCTTAGTGGATTCGATAGCTTCATGAGAAATGGTCCCTTTCGTACACTAATAATAATAATAATAATAATAATAATAACAATTCTACTACTACTATTACTACTACTACTACTACTAATAATAATATTAATACTAATATTACTACTACTACTACTAATAATAATAATAATAATAATAATAATAATACTACTACTACTACTACTAATAATAATAATAATAATAATACTCACTAACTTAACTTAATAAATGTTAAACGGACGTTCTTGTACATTTTACTTTAATCAAGTGTAAATAAAACAGTGTTTTTTTCCTCCAGCAAATAAAAATCACTTCATCTCTTCTTTCCAATTTTAAAGGAATAACAAATAATTCCTTCCTTCTTTTTTCTTTCCTCCATCCATTCATGTATTCATGCAGTAGATGTGTCAATGTTCTGCTACATTATGTCAATGTTCTGCTATGCTATGTCAATGTTCTGCTATGCTATATTGTTGCTATAGTGTTGAAACAGTACCGAGGAAGCAGGCAAGGAAGTAAGCTATTTACTGATCAATGTCCCTGTAGAGATGTCTCACTGACGTACGCATGGATCATACACTCACTCGTTTAACAATATATAAATACACGTGTCATTCTAATGCCGTTCTATCACTATTCAGTTCGACTCTCGACTCTCGGCGCTAAGAAATATCATTCCGACATATTTCTTCACGGCCTTCGCTCAATCATGTTTGTCAGATATTGTTGTGTACTTTGTGGTTATGAAGAATAATTACGATCACGTGGCATAGACGTTGTCTTGCCTAAAGTCTAGCTGACCATCGCTCTACGACAGGTATACACTTCCCTCGGTTATTAATGCCCATGTCTTGCTGTTGGACGTAGAATTTAATCTCGTATTTAATGGATAATTGTAGACACTGGACGAGGTTTCACAGACACGCGTTCAAAATATGTAAAATGTTACCTACAGTTGTTAAATATCTGCCATAAACTTTCGAATTTACTTATGAGGGAATATAATAATAACAATTCCGATGTACAAAATGATGAATACATACAGCTTAGATTATTTTCAAAATTTAAAGTATTCCAAATATCAGTAATATAGTGCAATTTCTTTCTCTTTTTTGTTATTACGGAACACCATATTTCCAAAATGTCATGATGCAGAAGATACTTGTAAGTTCCGAGTACTCTCCACCGTGTTACCTTCTAGCGCCTTGAACGACAACTTGGGTTGTATACTCCCCAGGAAGTTGAGAACGAATTATGAGAACACACATATTACATTGACGGGATAATAATCCGTAGTGATAAATGTTGCAGTAAGCCTGCAAGCACATGGTTGGTACTGACAAGACCAAGGATGATAACGGCATTTCCAATTTACAGACAGTGCATCCTATCAATATCGCGTTAGAAAGGTAACTTTCGCGAACATTGATGCCGGTGCGGGATTTGAACCTGGAACCTTTGGCTCGGAAGTCCAACGTTCTACCACCCGCCCCTAACGCTCTATTAAACTTTTCAGATTCTATATGTAGTAATATTAATATATTTTACAGTTTCTGGTGTCAGTTTTCAGTGGTAGGCCACAGTGGGTATTGGGTCACCAATAGCTCTTAACACCGGCACTTTACACAGTCTATGCCTGGAGCTTTCATTAGTCTGAGACGTGGACACAAATCTATGGCAATTCGTTGATTACCTCGGCAGTGTATCCAAACCATTTGTCGAAGGGCTGGGCATCGGGGGCGCCAGTCAAGAGAAATACATCCACGCCGCTTCTGCTATTCTTGTGGGTACCAATACAGCGGTGGATAACAACAATCCACTCGGTGATACATAGACTGCAGAACCATGCATGAACCTATCCACGGAATGAAAATCCATTGGTAAAAGTGGGCACCAGAACTTCACAAAGTACACTTTCTTCCACACTTAATCTGTACCAAGTTAAATTAGTGTAAAAACGCTATGAATATGTGTATGCTCTAAATACGTAATGGTATTCAATTAGTATAGATATGAGTAAATATAGCCAGGATTAAGCACAAATTTACCGACTTAGAAGTATGAATTAGTAAAAGATCAAACAGGTCAGTTTCTACAATGGTTACAATAGCTGGGATTGTTCAAACTGATCTAGTTGTGCAGTGATTGACAAGACTATGTAGGGCTATGTGGCAAATCTGATTAGTGAGATTGGCCTAGATGTGTAATGATTGGAAACCAATACAAGTTGATCTTGGTCGTGTATTCTGTCTGCTGAAATGGTCGCTAGGTTCATTTCTACCGAGTCAAATAAGACAGATTTATATGAAAAGTAAATGCAACTACGTGCGAAACAGACCGACTGTTAACTAGAGTAAACAATAATGCCGAATCGGTGTAATATGAAAGTGTGATAATATGGAAGGGTTGTCTGCTAGGCATACCTTGACACAGTTGACAACTTACCACTGTGAACTTGAAGAAGAAGAAGAAGAAGAAGAAGAAGAAGAAGAAGAAAGAAGAAGAAGAAGAAGAAGAAGAAAAAAATGTATTTGCCTAGTGAAATTCGTTTTGCGAATTATTATTGAAATTGAATGTAATCATAATGTACCATTTACATGTTTAATGTAGGTCCACAATTGATGCCATTTGAGAACAACATGGGCACGTGTAAATTGCTCGTTCTTAATACTAAATACTACAATAAATAACACGTTTGAACTCGTCATCATACGAAGCATAATTGAATTAATGTACACTCAGTAATTGTTTTAAACAATAGTAGTGCTACATATATACTGTCTGATAACCGGACCATTTTATAACTGGACAAGAAATATACTACTACTACTACTATTACTACTACTACTACTACTACTACTACTACTACTATTATTATTATTATTATTATTATTATTATTATTATTATTATTAATTATTATTATTATTATTATTATTATTACTACTACTACTACTACTACTACTATTATTATTATTATAAATTTTATTATTATTATTATTATTACTATTAAATAATAATATTACTGCTTTAAAATAGCAAATAGCAGTGCTGCTAAGAATGCTACTGATGTTATCGCATCTATTATTATTAGTCCTACTAGTATTGCTATTTGTATTAAGTACTATTACTACTTATAATCGTACCACAGATGTCAACAAGCACCAACACTACCATTAGTATATACAACACGTAACATCTGCCACCAGCTTTGTGATCATCATACACCAGTAAACTTTACGTATTTACTATGACCATCCAACCAACGAAGCAGATCGATTGTCAATGTATTGTGTGAAGGACAACCGGATCGAAACAGTTTACATCTAATTGAACACGATGACTGCCGTGAACAGCACTCGGTCCTATATTGGTAACCCGCGGCAATAATACGTTAGAGCATAAATTTATTGTAGCATTTAAGATTATTCAATGGGTTATTCGCAAAGTCTATGATGTTCCATGTATTCGCAGTAACAAATGGTAAACACAGCCAACTGATAATATCCGTGTTCCGTTTCTCGATATATCTGGAGAAAATTGACACGTTTGTTAAGTATACAATATGTTCGATACCCAAACTTTGGACGTCTGTGATTTCCGCTATGTTCGTAACCAATGTTAAACAGCCAACGGATCTAGTGTGTGTTCTGTCTCCGAAAACATCTGGCGTGAAGTTGGTAGATTAAAATATATTCGCATTGTGTTCCCTATATTCGCAGTAACCAATGTTAAACACAGCCTTAGTGATGCTGATAATACTGGAAAGAACGATATCCAAAGAAGGTTATTAGTGGATTGTTCTGATGTCTATGCTGTCCTCTATATTCGTGGTAACCAGTGTTAAAGTTTGATATCCGCGTTCCTTCTCAAGACAACATCTGGAGGAAAGTTGGCAAGCTAAAATACACTCTCGCAGTACGCTACTACATTTGAACGCGATAAGATCTTTGGCACATATTTTGTTTGCTGATATGTCCAAGGAAATGCAGAGGATAAACACTCACGAAAACACTAAAGACATCAGTTTCCGGTTACACTGACTGGGTTATATGTGGTCTGATTCTAGCGGCCGAGTTAGAAACTTAGCGTTTTAGGTTTAGAGAACGAAAACCGAGTACGCTTTAAAAGGTGTACTGCTATCACGGGCCGGAAGTACTTGCGACGTTACGTAATTTGACCTTTGAATATCCGGGGTTAAAAACCATTAACGAGCACTCGGTGATGATAGGACGTGATATTTTCAGGCCATGGTTGGTTAAGGGATTTAATTGTTAATGCATTCCCCCGTCGGTGTAATCTGTTCTCTATAAGTCCGTTGTTTCATGACAATATCAAAGACGTTGACTGAGTGACTGTAATGCGAATCTTCTTTTTTTCCAGGTCAGCTTAGTTGTTAATTCAAACTAGAGTTCAGATGGTAGCAGGTTTTCAGAGTAGGAACACCATTAAGTTAATATATGTATATGCAATAAATAACCCTGTGCAACTCAACTATGTATTTGTTGTAAGCGTTATGGTAAAAGCAGAGACATTTCTTAGGTTCAATAGTTTTGGTTCCTCGTGGACTAATTAAAACCTTCTTTTTTTCAGAATAGAATATAGTTATTTCCGATGAAGTCTTATTTCATTTTAAGAGGATCTATAGTTTCCCTAGCTACATACTGACAACCAATCACATAGGTTCATGTATATTATGAAATCAGTACTTCTAAACTATAAAGTATTAGTATATATAACCATTATTTAGGACAATAGTTACTGTGGTAGATAAGGTTACGTGGATGTGAATGTCCAATTAATTCTCCATTCCTTAAAAATAATGTATTTTAACACAGTTTCACGCAAACTCTAGATCACTTACGATAGGGTTATAATACTACTACTACTAATAATAATAATCATAATAGGCCACTTATAATGCGCCAAATCCACCCCCACCCCCATGGGGCATGCTCTAAGCGCCACATTATTGTCCCTGGTCTATTGATCAATGTACATCCAGTATTCCTTCTCAACTGCCTGGGAAGTATACAATGTATACGAAAGCTTCGTGAAAGGGGCCCCTGGAGAATACGCTTGTTAGTTTGTGCTACCCACACACTATTTAAATGAAGCAATTTAATTTGCTTTTAGCGAGTTGCATTTGTATAAGAAGTGTGTTGGACTAGGACTAAATAACATATTGGAAGTGTTAATATCAAACTCGCGTTTATTGTTGACATGTTAACGTAACGACCTGGTATGAACTCATAAATGATAAATAAAAAAAATATTAAGCTATTTCAAATACCAGCATCATGCTTGAAATTATTTAACATTACCCCCTTAATCGCAAAATATTTGCTCAATGATCTGCAAATCTTCTTCCATTACAGAAAACAAAACGTTAATGTATATGCATACACTACATGTGGGAATTTGTTTGAAAGCGAACAATCTAATCTTTCAAAAGAATATCCCAACTTAAGAGTTTTATTGAAAATTTTCTCAGAAACGAACTTTAGGATTCCATTTCTGAAATTTCGCTTTCAGAGGGCTTAAACACGAGACTGGTATGGTGAGCAAAGCGTGCTTATAGACGAGAACTGGAAGCGTTGGCGGGATTGTCGGCGAGTCATGTGACTGCTTCATGCGTCAGAAAATCACGTGACGTAGAGATGGTCATGTAAGGAACGCGGGAAAATACACCTGAGGAGAAATTAAACAATGGTTGCAGATTGAAGAGACGGTAAAAACAATAGAGAATGGGTATTTCGAAATCTGGAATATGACTACTGTTTGTATTGGCATAATTCATTTAATTAGCTGCATAATTATATTTGTTTGTTTGTTTGGAACATTTTTGTTCACATTAAATCTAATAATAATAATAATAATAATAATAATAATAATATTATTAATAATAATAATAAGAAGAAGAAGAAGAAGAAGAAGAAGAAAAAGAAGAATAACAACAGTAATACATAATAATAATAAATAAATAAATATTTAGTTTATAAAGCGTATGACAACATACTAATGCATGCTCGAAGCGCAATACTACTATTACTACTACTAATAATAATAGTAATAAAATAATAATAATAAATAATAATAATAATAATACAATACTATTTAATAAATTCATTACTTTATTTTGTCTGTGTCACTTTTCTGTGTCACTTTTCTGTGTCACGATGTAATTTTCGAGAGTAGGCCTACATTTCAATTAATTATTTCTACTTATTTCTGTATTGTTTTGTTCTTTTCTGTTTTGTTTTGTTGTATTGTTTCCTTCCTCACGGCGCCACAAACTGCCACTAACTTGTTAGTTTACACTCCATTTGTGACGTTTCCGTTTTTTCCAATTCTAGCAACAAATAACAAATCCAAACGTAATACACAAAGAAAAAAGGGAAGAAGGCAAGTTGGCACACGGGCAAAGACTTTGTGGTCAAAGTTACAAAGAAAGTTTTAGATTTGACAATAGCACTGGCCCGGTAGCGAACTGTTTGCGAGTCGGATACAACCAGGGTTGCGTTTCACTAAAAGGTCGTACCGGTAGTCAGACTAGCCTACATAATAGGCCTCGGCTTATATTATGTCACTTCCTGCTATAGGAAAGACGTCGTACGTTCTGGGGTGCGTTCAATAACACATGCGCTTGCAAGCGGCTTACTAAACTAGTCACTGGCTCAAGAGTCGTATGAATATTACACGGGACAGGGAACCAGTTTAGCTAAGATGCTTACTCAGCCCTGTGCTGATTGAACGCACTTCTGATTTAAGTCAGAGCTCTCCCGTACGAAAAGGCGTAACTCCAAGGAAGCAATGATGTCGTCTATGACCGCGGTGGGAGTTACGGTTACTTTACAGTTACGCCTTTTCGTACAGAAGAGACCTGGGGTTATATTACGACACTTTTGTGAAACGGGGGCCCTGGGAAAGAGTGGGTTTATTTCCACTCACAGTCGTAGCTCTTGTCCGTAATTGCGCGAAACCAGCGGATCTCGAACATGCTTTGTTTTCGGGTTGTATATATTTCTCGATATGAAATGACTGTGAAAATGTCACACGATAATACAAATGTAAATAAATTGGCTTGAAAATACCGATGTTGTGGTGTTTAGCTTTGTTTTGAAGATTTTTGCTACGGACGACTGGAATAATGACAGAAAATTGGGGTTCGCTTAGTAATCTGACTCGGGGATTATTCACAGAAACTGGACGCTGCTGATACGAACAGAACATAACAGAATGGAACAGAACATAATTGTATTCTCATATAGTCGCTCCAGTTGACAATGGAACATATAGTTGTCGTTGCCTGATAAACGTTTTGACCCTCAATATGCTAAAGACAACCTGGGATGCCCTATAGAGAAATGCTGTGCCTAATCCACCAGGACCCAGAGAGTTAACTGTCCTAACTCCGGTGTAAAGCTGAAGATGAGTCCTCCTTTTTTCTTCTTTTATTCTATTTTTTTGTTCTGTTATTTGGGCACGGTACGACAAAACTGAACTTATGTATCAAGTTATTTGTTCCCATTGAATTCCGCTTCCGAATCTAAACGAAAGTTAACACCATCACTGTGGCATTGTCTTCAGGAAGAGAAATATACATGCAGGTCAATAAGTTGTGTTTGTTCTTCGTGGTTTGTTGGCAGAGGACGCCCACGTTAGACAGGGTTCAGTTTTGACTGCTCACTTTTTGACCTTGCAGGGGAATATTTCCTGTAGCCTCACAGTAACATTAATTCACATTAAGAGATGACTGGTGTCAAGGCAATGCCTATATCTTCAGTACTGGTATTACATTGCACGTTAGACAAGGTTCAGTTTTGGTTGCTCACTTCTTGACCTTGGATGGGAATATTTCCTGTAGCTTCACAGTAACATTAATTCACATTAAGATAATTATATATAATATGTATGGTATCAAGGCAATGCCTCTATCTTTAGTACTGGTATTACATTGGTATTATATGCTTATATTATAGTGTGTATATAATTATTGTCTGCGGTGACCCAGTATCTCATAAGCCTGACTGAGTGGCAGGACATGTTATGTTGTATAAAGGTATTACATTGGTATTACTTGTAAGTTTATATTATACTTTGTATATCATTATTGTCTTCTGTGTCTCATGAGGAAATGTATGGCTGGCAGGAAAGTTTTATAATGTTTTATAAAGTCGTTTATGTTTATGTATTCCTACCATGTGACACATTAAATAAATATTTCTGTCTGTCTACAATGTGTCGTTGTCGGACACAAAGCTATTGTATGGATTGTAGTCTACCTATATTTGATGGGTTCTATAAAATACAAAATAAAACACTTTCCATTAATATAAATTCTAAGAGGGAAATGTGTGTAAACATAGCTATTGTGTTACATTTACTTGTATTTGACTGGCATTTATTCAAGTTCAATTGTTTGTTTAATGTATTTAACACAAAATAATAATTATAATAATAATAAGTAGTAGTAGTAGTAGTCGTAATAGTAGTAGTAGTACTAGTAGTATATTATTATTATTATTATTATTACTAGTAATATTAGTAGTAGTAGTAGTAGTAGTAGTAGTAGTAATAGTAGTAGTATCACCAATATCGTATTTATTTCATTTCGTCGTATTATTCTTCCTTCTCTTCTTCTTCTTCTTCTTCTTATTGTTTTTTAAAAATGTTTTTATAATTTCTTTATTTTTTTCAGTTTTTAACGGGTGCATTTTATTATTATTTTTACTATTATTATTATCGCTATGGTTTCTTAGAGGATACGAGAGCTTTATGGATAAGTACTTACCGATACTTCCTTTCCGCAAGATCTCCTACGACACCTTCAAGAACAATTGTTTTCTATAAGTATGCAAGGTGATAACAAGGTGATAACAGCAATTATAGGTTTCACGTCATATTGATTTTTGTCTCAATGTTAGTTCATCACCTTTCAAGTCTAAATACTAAGCAGATGAAATAAAACCGATGTTTAAAGTGGAATCAATAATGGTTTCATAGTTTTTATGTTCAACATTTCACCTCCATATTTGTCGGAATAATACGGAAGTATACGGAAATATACGGAAATATACGAACATGTACCAAACTATCACCCTGGACAAACATGATAAATATGATTTATTGAACATTTCCAAATATGTTCCCGCATAATATTGTTATTAGAAAGTCGTTAGTCAAATATCTTCTGATTTATAAACACGTATGTCATAAATCTTCAAATAAACGTCCACATCGAATTAGATACTCTGGTGTTATTGATATAAAAGCTAATCTACCAAATAAATTCGTGTCATGGTATGACTCCCACGAGCCAAATCTGGAAGTAAATATATACGTATCGGCCATCAGTTATCCTCCTGATTAACTTCCGGTCCCCAGGTACCAGCAGGTCTTTCCCGGTCCTTCTCAAGATGGATGCAAATTCACCCGGAAATCCTTCAACTCCTGTGCCAGGTGGACAACAGTGAGAGGTCACCGCAACTCCTGTCTCAGACTCGTGTCCTGGTAAGTGTGTGTGTGTGTGTGTGTGTGTGCGTGTGCATGTGTGTGTATATGTGTGTGTGCGTGTGTGTGTGTATGTGTGTGTGTGTGTGCGCGCGTGTGTGTGTATGTATATATATATGTGTGTGAGTGAGTGTATGTATGTGTGTGTGCGCGTGCGCGCGCGTGTGTGTGTGTGTGTGAGTTTGTGTATGTGAGTATGTGTGTGTGTGTATTTTGTGTGTGTGTGTGTGTCGTGTGTGTGATCGAGAGAGAAGTAGAAGAAGGAGGAGAAGGGGAGATAGGGAGAGATAGAAGGGAGAGACTGAGCGATATACAATTCAGATGAGAGAGAGAGAGAGGGATATCAGAGAGACAAACAATGACAGAGAGAGATATAGATAGATAGAGATATCTGAGAGACAGACACATAGACAGAGCTAGAGAGAGAGAGAGAGAGAGAAAGAAATAGAGAGAGAGAGAGAGAGATTAGCCAACCATTCCCTTAATTACAGCAATTTATTGATTTATATCAATCATGCCATCTACCTGAATCTTCAAGGATACACATATTTACGACACTTCAAAGTCACGGCGGTGCTACAACTATATTGTATTTATACTTGGCATTGTTACTCGTTCCTATAGTATGTGTCTAAGGCGAGCAGCTAGACCAATTAACTAGAACTAGTTCTCTATCTCAGGTGGCGGATGACTACATCGGTCTTGATGTCCTTAGTTCCTTCTCTGACGTCAGAGTGGCCAACTTCCGGAAGTTAATGGGACTTCCTATTTACGGCATGGCGCAAGCCCCACGTGATGTGAGTGTGTCCCCAAATAAGTTACATTTACAAAGACGAGAGTTTATAGTACATATTGATGTTACCATTAATTATGGACAAAATTATGTCTATATTTTCATGAATCCGTAAATTGATATTGCTATTATTATTTATGATTTCTCGAATTTTCACACATATATTTAATCTCACATTCAAGTGGTTTTTAAAAAAAATGTTATTTACACGAATGCATGAGCCTTGGACTTGGATTTCTTTGGTAGCCAAAGACCGGCTGATTAAAAGCCGACCCCATTGGCATTGGTAATATTTAACAGGTCTAATCACTATCTTCTAAAACAGATCGGTTGATGGTAAACAAATAATACGCCACGAGGTACCACGTGCACTGTGGTGAAATGGAACATAATGATGTTTTCAATTATTTGTAGTTACTAATGCACGTACTCCATTATCTTCATGATATTTGTTTCTGATATTTATCTTGCCAGTATATTCCAAATACGTTTATCCCCAATTGGTGTAGTACAAATATTACAAGTACATATCGCAAATGTCCATAATGAAGATCATGTTTACACTATTCAGTTCTCAGATCATGCAAAACCTCTCGGACCGTAATGACATGCGTTCATAATATCCTCACGTTCTGGACTTATACAATATATCTGTTAGTAAATATGTGTATTTTCGTCAATATTTATGGATTACATATTAGCAAATATTCAGAATGCACATGTATTCTTCAATATAGAGAAATTATTCCTCATGTAAACCAATGAAGATTATGTTGACATGTTTAGTATATAGACGACGAGACCATGCCTAGTATAGACATAGGGAATTGACGTATTTCTTCCCTGGCATACTCAATGAACTGTTGTATTTCTTCCTTAGAATAGACTCAGCGAACTGTATCGTTGCAAATGGGTGAAAGATTCCCGCAGCGACGTTAAACTCCATATTCACTCACTCACTCAGCGAACTGTCGTTCTTCTCCATTCAAGGCAACAGATGACGTGCATCAACACGACTATATGTCTCTTTTCTTCAGGGCTTATCAAGGATCGTCAGTCACCTTTTGGTCAAGCGACAAAAATACAAACACGTTGCCGTCATGGGCCTGAGAAATGACGTCACAGTGGACTGCGACGGCGCAACATATCACGTGTGCGACCTCAGCAACATCGACGAACCCGTCCTCATCGCAGGGACGACTGCGAGCGAATTGGAGGTGAGACATCGACGCCATTCTGGAATTAGAGTATGCCATGGGCATAGCCCTCTGGTGTGAGGCGTTTTAGTGTTAACACTATTACTAGCCGTGTAGCTGATCAGCGCTAAATAAAGTCCCTAACCATTAAAGATTTTCACAAATAAAGCCTTGCTGTACTTAAATCTAGAGGAAGACTTTTATGGAACATGATCAATTCGTGTCTGAAGAGCATTTGTATTTATACGACGTGCGAAGTGGCTTTATGGCTATTGGACATTTTCTGATTCTGAATTAAATCTAGAAGGTTTCCAGACTGTACTCTGGTCCTCTTCGGGGAATTTCTAGATAGTTTCCGTACACGTTTTCATTCAGGATCTTTGTCTAGACGAAGGTCTTTGAACTGGAAAACTTCCCTCAACAAGGACGACAATAAATCACTTTGCTCTCCATGATCGATAAGTGCAATCATAAAACCACTACTATTTATATTGGAATGTAAAAGACATTTAAGTAAGCTGGATTTATTTACTGACATGAAAATAGAATGTTCTACATCACAGATAGACCGATTTTTATCGCAAATAATTAAATATTAATCCTCCATATTATTTTTATTATCTGTAGGCTATATCTTCTGACGGACATGTGATGAAACAATTGTCGTGAATTTGTTTCAGATGAAGGAAGATACGTTAAAGAAGGACATAAAGACATACAGGAATTTAGAGGCAAGTCCTTATCAGAATGTTCTATTTGGAACGTCTTTTGATGTATTTGACAGAAGATGACATCCAGCTAAATGAATGTCCACGGAGGATGATACACAGGACAGCAGTGCCAATGGAGGAGTTCATCATGACACAAGATGAAAGGCTTCTGCAGATGAATATAGCTAACTATACAAAACGGGACAATAGGATTGGCACGCTCTAAGAAAACGTTCCCAGATAGTAGGATTGCAATCAGACTAAACCATAAAGCAGATTGCTCAGTAGGGACGACGGAATTCTGGAAACTTTGCGTGCCGTAATAAGCGGTAACGAATCTGTAAATAATCAATAGCTATTGTGGTCTGTAACGAATGATTTGTGACGTATTACGAGATAACTGTTTCGTTTTAGTAAATTCTCGTGTCGGGGATTATTACCAAAGGAATTTCATTTATTTTGAAACCGACTGCGCATGATCATGGTTGCGCATTAATGCACCGACTGGATCCTTGGCCTGTTATTTGCTTACAGAGTTCGAAGAAGTCAGAACGAGATCACGCCATCATACAGCGTCCATTTGCGTGATATTTAATTATTCCCCCCCCCCCTCCCCACCTCCCCCTCCAGAACAAAAGGTATGATTGTGTTTTAATGTTCGCGAGCACGTATCTATATGGCCGAATACGTGTTCAGACATTGTTCACGGCTTCGAACACAGATTTTATTTTATTATTATTATTATTATTTGAGAACACTTCGTATTGTCATCTTGAAGATTCAGTTGTCTTACTATTCAATGGAACATCTTACCAGTAAAGAACAAATATTTGTTTAACGAATACTATCTAACATGACTGTAGTACACACAGCATTTGTGATACAGTATACCGATGGCTATTGTGACAATTCATACATACATTCAAAGGTTAGTCCCTATCTAAGGTCGTCAGTAAGTATGTTTAGCCTTTAGCAATGTTCTGGGTATTGTTTCTCGAAGTTCTCATTACTAGACCATAGCGCTCTCCTGACGACCTCTTATACCTGGTGATATGCCAACTACGAGAACTCTATTATGGTCTCAATAGCGGACATGAAATCATATAGAAACGATACCTTATTAACTACCCGTCGTTAGGTCAATACCAACTTCCTACTCGTTCCTACTCCTACTTACTTTAGTGATACCCTTTACATAATTACTGAATTACTGATGTATCCTAAATATACAAACGATATCAACATAGCCATATAGTCGCATCCTAGAACCACAGGCTATTATGACTACACATAACGTCCGTCAAATAGGTTATTTGTAGTCATAATTAAATAGCCTGAGGTTCGAGGATGGCCATAGCCGTAGCACATGCTGAAACGATTGTTGTCTATACTAGTGTAGTCATGGGAACATATTATATGGTACTGCTACCTAGAACGATCATAGTGGATCAAAACAGAAGCGCCTTGAGCACGCTGTTAAAAGTGTAGAATAGTGCGTAGCCATTATTATTATTATTATTATTATAAGGTACTATTATTATTATTAGTAGTAGTAGTAGTAGTCGTAGTCGTAGTTGTAGTTGTAGTTGTAGTCGTAGTAGTACTAGTAGTAGTAGTAGTAGTAGTAGTAGTAATAATACTAGTAGTAGTAGTAGTAGTAGTAGTAATACTAGTAGTAGTAGTAATAATACTAGTAGTAGTAATAA
>JAUTBV010111593.1:0-14224 GCA_032361325.1 Lepetodrilus fucensis
CCACCATTATGGAAACCTAGAATTGAGGTACGAGCGAATATTTCCGATCCGGAATGTCGCGAAGTTGCTACGAATGCAATATCACGTGCATAGCAAGATCACTCGCCAAATTATGCTAATTTGAACATGGTAAGGGTACATCTAAACAATATCAATGTTGATGAAATATGCGTAATGTATGTTCTATAACATATAGGGAATTCATGAAAAATAAATCAAAATAGTTCTTAATTATATTCTATAGTGTGTCATGTTAACACCAATACCGTGTTCATATCAAATCTGTCGCCGAGTTATGCTAATTTGAACATTATAGGGTTATATCTAAAAAATACCAATCTTGACGAAATATTCCTAAATTATAACATATAGTTATTTAGTGAAATGTCTCCAAACAGTTCTGGATTATATCATGTACCTGTTAATACCTATATCGTGTTCACATCATGATTAGTCGTCGAGATATACTATATTTAGTTTGAACAAAATGCCAATGTTGACGAAATATGCCTAAAATACCTTCTATTGCACAATATATTTATGTCATGCAAAGTTTCAAAAAGTTATAGATTATATTCAACAAAGAGTAGTTTATCTGTTAACACCAATATTCTGTTAACTAGGGTATATGAGGAACACCAAGAAATACCCATGTCGTTTGCCCTCATTAACAAACTTGCACGGAATGCTCCCTGACTAATAATGGCGACCATCTTGAATTACGAAAATGACGGGTAGAATTTTGGGAACTTGTGCCAGAGTTATGTATATATTTTTAAGAAGCTCTCCAGAACAATTCAGCTTTCTACTAATTTATTCAAGGTTAGGCTTATTTTTAACCTAATACACTCTGCACAGACGTAGTTTAGTTAATCCGTGGTTTAACGGTTAGGTTTTGTGCATACCGACAGCAGTATAACTCATCGCTTAAACCTAGTTTAGCCTAAACTGTGGTTGAACTACATTAATTTTGTGCATACGGACACTGCACTATTGTGTAATTACTGGTTAAATTGTTAATCTGTTGCCATATTGAAACACTAACAAACAGTTTCCAACAACGTACGTTACATTGTCCTATACTTTTTCTATCATTTATCACAAAGCTTTTTAGTACTATGGTTTTGCTTAAAGTACACCCTACTTTCAACAAGACAAAACCTGCTTATTTTTCACTTTAATCAAATACAGCTGTCTACAGAAACCCTCAAATATCACAGATCTAAACGTTATACATTCAAAATTATTGTATTCCAAAAATACGACACTTTAAGTTATACGTCTGCCAAAGAATACTGGTGTTGCCAAACTTCTTACCATCAGTATAATAAAACGAAAAATGAATAATTTATTTTATATAACTACTATTGATTCTACATTAATCAAATCCAACACAAATATTCATGATTTATTGCAATTTACTTTGATTCAAATTTGCATTCAGTTGGCTAGGAATACATTACGGTAATGTATGATAATTATTTCCCAAAGTACACAAATTCACTCGAATTTGAATAATGTCATACAGCCCGGTATAAAATAAGCAGAAAGCAACTTCACGTTGCCCAGAAGGGTACATACATGCTACCACAAGTATCAGTATACACTACATACAGAACATTGTCATTAGCAAGTGTATATAATTAATAGCAACAATGATCCATATATTATTATATTTAAGTTTTAAACAATGAAAATACTATGTAAACCATCGTAAATAGAGACGACACTTCGTCTGTTACAACAGACTTCTTCAGGTCTGTTTGTCAAGTAATGGCTAGTTTGAAAAACATCTAAGCACCTTTGCAGAAATCTTGGGAAATACTTATTTTATACAATGCTATAGGTTATTCACCTTTTCAATGGCTGTGATTACCTTACTTTGTTATATTATCGTTGGTGGTCCATATACACACTAATATATACTGACACACTTTGAAAACGCAATTTCAAGTTATAACTGTTAAAAATGAGACAAGACAAGTATTGCATAGAAAATAAATCCGCATTACAAGAATATTAATGTGTATGTCAAATGTTGAGTTTTTAACTCGTGCTAGATTTCCGAAAATATTTTTTCGAATAAAATATTATAATCAATTCTAACATGGTATATGGCAATAAGAGGTCTTATTTTACTGGTATTTTTCAATGTGGCTACAAAGAAAATATAAATATGAAGAACATTAATAGTTGCGTTTTCAAAGTGTCTCAGTATATTTTGTATACTTATTTAAATGCGATCATAACGCGGTCGCATTGTTCGCATTAATATCCTGCTCACATTGAATTCGTGATTTACAGTAAACAACCATTTCTGGAACATCGAGAATTTGCTTTCAAGAAGATACCCATATCGACGCAATGTTTAAACAGTTGGTAAAAAATCTCAACGCGGATTTAATACGTTGGACAACTTTTCCCCCTATCCTTTACTTTTCTGACGAAATAACTATGTTTAAATCCAAACTCAAATCACGTATGCAGGGATTCGGCTGTAAAATATGACAGACTAATATAAATTACGCACATGCATGTGAAGTTAACTATTGCTAGCACAATGCCAGTGGTAGTTTTGACAACAACTATTTATCATTTGAACATGACGCTGCTCAGTATTATCCCCAATCAACTCTTATGGTACGTAATGTTGCGCAACAGCATGGTCATTCGACCTTTGAACTTACGATTACAACTTACGCCCAAATGTACGAGCTTCCTTAACAGAGTTTATGAACCCTTCGCAACCAACTGGCATTCATCACTGCCGATTCCCAGTCTTGCAACATGGTGTATTACATATGTTTGGATGTTGTTACGACAAGCCTGTCAAGGGTGTGTGCTTGTAGCTGTAGAGTGTGTTACTTATAAAAAGTCAGATGCCAACGTGAGTCATATCTGAATTCACTAAATGTATTCGTTCAATGAGGAATTATATATTATGTTGTATGTGACAGAATTTAAACATGTTTATAGATAGACGAGTACGAACATGTATACTGCAGTAATGATTAATGCTTATCTATGCAAATTGTCCTTGATAATAATAAGAATCACGAAGAATATGTTATATAATGACATTTTTAAATGAGGAATTTTATATTATATTATATATGACAGAATTTAAACATGTTTATAAATAGACGAGTACGAAAATGTATACTGCAGTAATGAGTAATGCTTATCTATGCAAATTGTTCTTGGTAATAATAAGAATCACGAAGAATATGTTATATATGACAGTTGTATAGATAGACGAGTAATAAAATGTATACTGCAGTAATGATTTTCTATGCACATTTTCCTTGGTACTAATAAGAATCACGAAGAATATGTGTCATAATGTGATATGAACTATGAGCCAGATGACATATACCTGCATCATCGTTTGTAAATGTATGGAAAGTTCAAGAATACCCAGTTTAATCTTTGTATTGCCCATCAAATCCCCACCCCTCTCCCCAAGGACGGCATTCTTTAAGCATAGGACTAGGAGCAACACAAATAGTAGACACATTTTCGGAACAAGGAAAGGGACTTTTTGACTTCATCATTCTATTTGATTAGCAGGGTCTGTATGTCTCGTATATTATATCACTTACCCTTACATGCCAGTTGCCATTACAGATGGCGACATGCTGCGTTACGCCACGCTGGTCAGAAACCTGTTTATTGCATGTCAATCACCTTTGTTCGGATGTCGACTCCCTTGTTCTACGGTAATGGATGAACGGGGATTCAGCACGATGTTAACTTTAGCCAGGTTATAAGTTCTCCGACAACAACACTCTTGCGTATTCAGTAACTTGTATAGTAAAGTGGCTCCTCTGTCAACTGTCAACACGCGGTAAGACAGTCTCTGCTATATTATTACCATTATTACAATAGTACACTTTTATAAGTTTATTATTAATTTCATTTACATCAAATTATTATTTTCCTTGTAATGATATACCATTGTTCTGCTTCCATATTAATTTTTCTTTGGTTTGTTTTGTTTTCTTCTGTTTGTTTTTCTTATTCTGTATTATCATATTTATTAAACCTTCATATATACATTTCGTTTTATATTCTACCATTTGATTATACTTTTGTAGTATTCTGTATATTCAGTCATGTACGATTTTTCTATTTTCATTTTAATCTCTTTTCTATATAATTTGTGTCATTATTCTACTTTAGTAGCAGTCTGTTTTCTATTCAGTTATGTACTATTTCTTTTACTTTCATATCAATATTTTCTTTTTATTAAATATTATACAATTTTTCTACTTTCATAGCAATATAGTTTTCTTTCATATTGTATCATTATTCTACTTTGATAGCAGTTTATTTTTCTATTTAATCATGTATCATTTCCCATTTTCATATCAATCACTTTTTCTATTTAACATTATTCAACTTTTGTATCTGTATTCTACGCAATAATATGCCATGTCTCTACTTTCATATTACTCTTGTTTGTTTGTTGTTTCGTCTAATCATGTACATGTATCATTAATATTCTACTTTCTAATCAACCTGACAGCCTGATTTTTCTATTTAATGTTGTATCATTAATATATATTTTCATTTCAGTATATTTTCTATTTAATGCTGTAGATCATGATCATAACTATTGATCTTGATCATGATTTTCTTGAATACGGGTACTTCTAGCCCATATATTAACCCTCTTATTGCTGGATGCAACCGGATATACCATAAAGAGCAACGCCTGTTCCTAATCCAGCAGGGAGAGGGTTAAGATACAAGTTCAAATGTTGTATGGTGATTTGTAAACAAAACCTTTGAAGAGTTGAGCATGAGTTTGTACATCAAAACTAGTCCTTGTCAACGACTTTTCATATACAAATTTCGATTTGTAATGATTTTGACATCTTTTTGAACTTTTCAAAAAAAAATCTAAATCATTTAAAAATCGAAAATTGTTATACGAATTAATCGTTAACAAGGACTTCTTCAAGACGTTTCGTAGTCTCTGTGCCTGTATTGTGTATTATGTTCTCAAAACGAAAAATGCCACCGTAAATAATGTTCATACTGGAAATACACCTGCAAGACAATCAAAAGAAACAATGATATTTTTTATTTTCAGATTCTTCACGATGAAGGGCCAGACATCTGCCATAGTATTGGCTATTCTCTGTAGTGCTTACGGTACAAGTAACTTTTCTTATTAATATAATATGGCCAAAATGCATATCAAGGAGAAGTTTAAATATAATTATGTTTTCTTCTTTATTGAGTACTAATAGTACCAGATGCTATTTTCCCCCCGTAGCTATTGAGTATGAAATACTATGTGTTGCACAACTATAGGAATTCGTACATAATCATTATCATAAACTTAATTTCATCATGATTCCAGTCATCCTGCCAGCAGCATCACAGAAGGCTCTCGGCGGCGCAAAGGGTAACAAGGCAAGAACCACTTCCGCTGTCGCATCTGTAGCAGGAGCTCGCATTGGACCACTCGCCGACATCCTGGCTCAGGCCCATCAGGCCCGCCAAACAAAACCTCAGATTAGATTCCCTCAAGGTCACGGTTACCCTAACAACCAGAATGTCGACCAATCGTACTTGCTGCCTATGCTGATGGTCGGGGGCGACACGGGGAGAAAGTTTGCTACAATGAGCATGCTCATGAACGGCCGCGGTGCCAACAACAATAACATACTGCCATTTTTATTCATGGGCCAGGATAACATGATGTGGCCCCTTATGTTCATGAATAGCGGCCGACGGGGAGGGCGAGGATCGGGTATGAATCCCGCTACTATGCTGTTCGCAATGGGGCATGAATTGTTCTGAACACGTATCGTTTAATTATAATTCATTGGTGTATTTGTTCACATACTATTTGTTCCATAAATAATACAAAAAAAGGTTTGGGATTGTCCGGAGGTTCCTAACTGTCAAACACAAAATGTATTTTCTAAAATAAAACAAAAGTGGCAAGGTGTGTAACTTCATGTTTGTTTGATTTTTAATTTCGACTATAATTCAGCGGCGAATAAATGGCAACAGTCACATCATATTCTCTAATCCCGATATGGATTGAGGTAATTATCCAAAACATTACATGACGCTTGACATTAAAGTTGGTAGTAAGTGTCCTCGACATTTAAGTTAGCGTCATTATCTCTAGAAGTTGTCTTATTTATAGTATTTAGAGCAGATGAAGATTATATTATCAAAAATAACCCGAGGATGTAGACTATACTGGTATATGATTACAAGCATTTATAACACGAATACCAACTTAAATTGCATTAGAACATGGTACATACCACGCATAGATTCCTCTCCCCTCTCTCTCCCTATCTTTCTGTCTCTCTCTCCCTCTCTTCCTCCTCCTCTCTCTCTATCTCTCGCCTCCCCCCTCTCTCTCTCACACACACACTCACTCCCTCACACACACACACGCACACACACACACACACACACATATATATACACACATTAATTGCTGTATATTGTTACATTTCACTTAATAACAGAAGTATTACGTTTTCATTATTAAAATATATTGGTTATTATATAATTGTTACTATGTAATTGTTACTATGTAATTGTTATTATGTCATGGTTATTATTCAGAAAGAAATATGACTTAATCTATTGCTATTGACTTTTTAAAATATTTCTATTTCTATAGATTCTATAAGTTATAGCCAGTCTAGATTGCAAGTACACAACACACGTACAAGAAACCATCTATTTCTACAGGAGAATGTGATTGACTACAAGAACTACAAAAACTTAGCAGTTTCTAAAAGTGTGTATCTCTTAAAATACACTATAGGCCTATGCGGTTGGTGTGGCAAGTAGGGCCTATTGATTTGACCTATGTTCGTTATTACCATTGGTCATAAGATAATATATAGAGAGAGTCATATCATTTGTAAGAATCCGAGTTTTCTGCCATGAAAAGTGGCTCAAACTGTACTGTAGCTATATCGATTCTTTAGGTTTATTAGATATGAATTCGGTGTTTTGAGTCATTTATACCTCTCCTTAGTTATGCTTTCAATCCTGCTTTTACCTTATGTTATGTAAGCGTTGTCCCTTATAATCTATGGTGGCACCGAATTTGGCGCTATGCCGTATAAATATAATTATTATTATTATTATCACATTGTATGGAAATGCATAATGTAACTCAAGTTACACAGTATGCGTGTATGCCCTATGTATGTATGTGTGTGTGTGTATGTGTGTGTGTGTGTGTGTGTGTGTGTGCTCTATGTATGTGTGTGTGCTCTGTGTGTGTGAGTGTGTGTGTGCTGTGTGTGTGAGTGTGTGTATGTGTGTGTGCTCTGTGTGTGTATGTGTATGTGCTCTGTGTGTGTGAGTGTGTGTGTGCTCTGTGTGTGATCTGTGTGTGTGTGTGCTCTGTGTGTGTGCTCTGTGTGTGTGTGTGTGTGTGTGTGTGTGTATGCTCTGTGTACGTGCGTGTTTGTGTATGTGTCGGATGACATTCTGACTGCGATATGAAAATTCCATGCAGAAGAATTGGAGCTATGATAAAATGGACATCTTTGAATAGGAATAATATAGAATATGATACCTATGTATATAACAAATATAAGTCTTCTTTATTTACAATATACACATATGTAAAATGACAAAAATACAAGTGATATAAACAGTTCTAAAAATAATATATACTTACTATATAATCAATACATATATTTCAATATAATATGCACACTCATGTATTT
The DNA here is from genome assembly GCA_032361325.1 of Lepetodrilus fucensis. Classification (NCBI taxonomy): domain Eukaryota; kingdom Metazoa; phylum Mollusca; class Gastropoda; order Lepetellida; family Lepetodrilidae; genus Lepetodrilus; species Lepetodrilus fucensis. Next base: position 7,728 of record JAUTBV010111593.1, read on the forward strand.
CTCAATATTTGGTGAATTTGGTTTTCGACGACATCTTCTTTCCGTCACGAATTTGTCTATCATAGTTGCTTGCATCCTCGAAACACAGGTCATTATGACTACACCTAAATATCTGACGGAGGTTATGTGTACATAGCCTGAGTTTCGAGGATGAGTTGCTTGTTGCCCTGCATGCTATCGGATGGGACTGTTTGATATGGTTTCGGCGTCTGTGTTTAAGCACCTGGCCCAGTTTCAATGAGGTAATTCTTGGCCAATGGTCATCATCATGTACTGCTCGACCCCTTGCTCAGCCTGCCCGCCACTCAACGCCAGCATTGGAAGCATGTTCTCGGGTCCGTTTTCCATCAAATAGTACGGCAGCATATTTTGAGAATTCTCCGGATCCATTAACATGGCCATCTCCATTGCATTGGGCTGCTCGCCGTCCAACAGCAAGGGCAGATAACTCATGTCCATTCCTGAACTCTCAGAGTAGGAGTTGTCGTAATAACCCTGGTTATGCCTTGCGGTATTCCTGTTGTAGTGTTGGTTATTCGACGCCGACGCATGGTACGCGTTGCTTTGGTAACCTTGGTTATGCATAGCTGCGTTGCTATGGTAACCTTGGTTATGCACAGCTGCGTTGCTATGGTAATCTTGGTTATGCACGTCTGCATTGTTATGGTAACCTTGATTATGCATGTCTGCATTGTTATGGTAACCTTGGTTATGTACAGCTGCGTTGTTATGGTAACCTTGGTTATGCACGTCTGCATCGTTATGGTAACCTTGGTTATGCACGTCTGCATTGTTATGGTAACCTTGGTTATGTACAGCTGCGTTGTTATGGTAACCTTGGTTATGAGTTCCTGAGCTGGAAGAGTACGTGTTCATACCATAACCTTGGTTATTCACTTCAGGACCCGCCGAATATTGGTTGCTGTAAAAACCCGGGTCAGTCGCTGCCTGAGAGTTGACGGTTTCGTATCCGTGGGTAGCTGGTGCCCATTCAGATGAGACTGGGATTCGAACTGGGCTAGATCTGTGCCTAAGCCATGGTGTTACCTGGTTGCTCTCAGCGTTATTTGTTGCCATTTGGTTGGTGTAAGACGTATGTATGTATTGTCCTGACCCGTCGTAGGTCATGTGTTCTGGGGATGGGTATATGTCCGTGTTAATTGATGGGACTGATTGATACGATTGGTATGTCTGTTGGTATTGGGCATACTGAGCTGAAAATATAAAGTACTTTAATTCAAATATTTTCTCACAAATCTATCTGGAAAAAAAATCAGACATTCATTTCTGCAAATTCCAAATGTTATCCACTATATTATGTTTCAAAATGAAGGAATTATCGAATAGTAATTTAACAATGTGTGCAACAATGCGTCGTATGCGTAGCAAAACCAGTTAAAATTAATAATTAGCTCTATTAATAATTATACGCTCTCATAAATGAAAACAAAATAAGAATAATGTTTTGAAAAAGTTACCACAACCGTTTGAATTCACGACAAAGGGCAATTCTGTTTAATTAAATTTTGGTGTACAAACATCTAAATAGGAAACATGTAATGTGTTCGCTACTCATGCATTAAACATTATATAAATAAATAATAAATGAATACATAAATAAACAGTACCCTACACCATCACAACCACAGTTTTGTTTCGAGATGAAGTATTGATATAATAGTAATATATTTACCTTGTACTGAGGTAATTAAGATCGCCAAGTACACGTAAGCAAGCAGCATGGCGACAGTCAACCTGGATTGAAATTGAATTAATTGTTTTCAGAAAACAACAGATTCATCAACAAAGCAATACAAAAAAATATATATTGCTAATGTTTCACATTATCAGAGATAAAAACAGCGTCATTATACATATAACGGATCGTATTCATTATAGAAAGATTATTAGGAAAATTATTTTTATATTTATGATTTCATTCTCAGAACTAACTGTTGTGGACACATCATATAGATATGGTATTATACATTATGAATAACATAGTTGATCTAATAGAAGACATACTAAGAATATCTCGGAGAAATAGATTACTTGGCAGTTAAGCAAATACCGATGGATTATCTTTTTTTTTTATTAAATCCTGTATTGTTAAGGAAAGAACAGATAGGCCAATGTACTTGATGACAGTATCAACGATGACATGCAGCATACACAGACGATTGACTTCAGTAATGACTGGTCATTCGGGGTCATCTATAATGCATTATGTTTTTATTACCTCTCTTTTTAACAGTACCGGAGTACATAGACACTCACTATTATTGCACGCACATAGAATCGTCGACACTAGTGTGTGTGTGTGTGTGTGTGTGCGTGTGCGAGCGCGCGTGTGTGTATATATATATATATATATATATATATATATAGATAGATATATAGATTTACATATATCGACTAAATTTGAACAAGGCCATATCATTTTACAATTGCAGTCGTACCTATATAATATAATACGCGTATTATGTGTCTTAGTTTACATTAATGTATATGTTAAAGTAATACTATTAAATGTGGATAATAACTCCGCATGATAATCAGCTTGGAACCAATGTACTGCAGTACACTACGATAACGGCTTACTAAGATTGGAATTACTATCGTACAACAAATATTACATATATACAGTACAGATCTATACCATTCTAGTGATTATCAGCGAATACACTTTGGTCACTAGTGAGGTAAAGGTTGGCTAAAAGATGGAAGATATGATTTCTAACACATAATTAATGAAAATTTACACATTTACAGAATTCCTGAAATAATAAATAAGGTCCCAAGATTAGGAAACCTTTTGAATACGACTTCATGCTCAAACTCAAATTTTATATGGAGATTTGTAAACAAAATTTTGAGTTCATCACGAAATCGGACTCAGGAGCAAGATATTTAGCTGAACATTATTAGCTTTATTGAAAGAATAGTGTGGGCTTTCTTAAAGAAATAATCAGATATTTACGATGCCAAGAAAACCTTTTAGTTTTCAATAGGAAGAAAATACTATGCCATCTCAGCACGTGGTACTTGCACGTGTGTTTAGATTTTCTTTTCTTTTCCGGAACAATGCATTATTTTAAGACTATGATGAATTTATGCTAGTGTGTGGGACATGAAATGCTATTACTAATCAATTACACCATTATAAATATCTAACAAATGCGTCATGCACATTTTATTCACATTTTATTCACATTTTATGAAGATTACGTTTAGTGTGTATCAATCTAGAAAACAAATAATCGTAATGTCCGAAGTATAGTATACTATATGTCTGCTATATTAGATCATGCGATATTAAAATATGTTGTTGTTCATATTGAACTATCTTGAGAGTAAAATGAAAATAGCTTATAATAACAATAATTGCTATCAATGATGCATACCGCTCACAAATATATCTTTGTTTCCTTAATCTCTATGAATATAAAATACTTATGTGGACATCTATACTGAAATAAATTAATAATTGTCTAACTTTATTGGTGATTTATCATCTTCGTACGTGTGCGCGTTCCACGTTTTTTGTTTTAGCCTGGGTTTTTTCACCCACTATGGTCAGAAGGTTAAAATCCTTTAAGACATTGAGAAACCAAACATGAAAAGAACCAAACAATTTAATGAAATGACAAAACGATTGACGTCCAAAAGTCAGTTACGTATTCTATGGTAGTGTGTGGGAAGATTTGTTTTCGAACGTTTACGCAGACCGAAAAAAGTATTGTTTTGATCATTTGTCATACCAGGAAATGCTATAACATAATTATCAATACGATCGCATTTACTAACTTAAATGGCTAAAAAAAAATAAATCAATAATTCCCAGCTATTTGGCTGTCTGTACTTACCCACTTTAAACCTCTGGATCCCGCTTTAAACCTCAAATCTGAAATGGCAAATGCAAAATAGAGTCAGCAATTATATTCCGGGTCATTATGGTAGTGGTTATACCATACACACGGGCCGTCATTTATTGATCCTTGACAAGGGGCTTACTATCGCTTCAGATGATGTTTTATGTTCAAGTGTACATTACTTATCTGCCTCATAATATGCTCCGAACTGACGGACAACACAAGCTCTTTCGACACGTTGTCTTCCAGGAATGCGAAGAAAGCCATTACCAATGCGCCTAAATCTTTCTCCTAGCGAAACTTAATTGATTGTATATCCTACACATGCGATTAAGTGTTTGATGTATATATAACGCTGTTGCTAATGGACGATTATTTCGATAAGAGGGCTTATAGAGCCTCACAAATCAATGAGTCTCAGACCATTCTTTATAAACTATCATATAATATTTGTTAAACATGCTAGCAATCTAGTAATGGATTAATAATTATTAGATAGTATGTTCATATGTATATTATACTAGCAATTCGTTTTAGTTTTTACAAGAAATCGTCTAGTAAAGATACCCAATTATAGTTATCCAATATAATTGGGTATAGGGAGGATATGTGTTAGTATAAATGCATGCGTATGCTAGCCTTTGGTTTCGTTTTCACAATAATTCGTATTTAAATTATTTAATATTATTGGGTATATGAGATATCATCGCCGTTGCAATGGGCATCTACGAGATGTTGATTGCATGAATGATATGTCCCACCTGTCATCGTATACACGTTAATATGATGACGTGCATGAGAAACCCGATCGCGTTATATTTTCTCATTGATTTTTCGCTGGACTTAGATGAGTACGTCGCCTCCTCAACTCGTAACTTAGAGCGAGATGCCATGACAGCTAAAAAGCTAAACTGGTTGAAATTAATATCCTGACATGACGTGACCTGACTCAAACACTCATTCAACACTACATAATACTATCAGTTTTAAGACGTCCGATGATTTAATGTAAAACGGTCACGCATGTATCTTCAGAGAAAGCAATACGAGGAAACTGCAAAATTTGAAATACAAATATTTAAAAGAGTTACAAGGATAATATTGATCAATTACATATAATAAAAAAAATCGAGAGAATGTATTCGATTTGAAAATAAATATTGCTTTAAATAGATTTATGACAGTTATATGTTTTAAATATGATTTTCTATTCTTTTCTAAAAACGTCCCCTCGACGTATGACCTGAGATAGTACCATGCTGCCATCAACCGGGTTCAAGGACATGCTCACTATTAAGATGTCTATCATCTAGTGTAAATAGTGTGATGATAAGGTAACATTTCCTTATTTCCTTCGTACATGACATGAAAATGATATAGAATAACAATAAAACTTATGAACTCTCAATGTTATCTACAAGTAAACAGTGTTGCTCGTTATGAGCGTCTTCTAGGAATGGAAAATAAAGAAAGCCTTGAAAATCTCAGTTTCATTTGATATACACATTATTAAATTTAATATAGTGTAGCTCCATAACATAATTAATCTTAATTAAGTCTAATTAATGTATAATTATAAAATATAATTTATGAGACTGTGTACACTGGCAACATTTCTCCAACATTTGTCCAACATTTTTTGTTACAACACCATGTTGGAAAAATGTTGGGAAAATGTTGCCAGTGTACATAGGGAAAATGTTGGAAGAATGTTGGAAAAAGATTTTTACAACATTTTTACAACATTTCTCCAATATATTTAGTGACATCATGTGATCAATTTGAGGTCATGTGATTTAATGGACAAAATGGTAGCAATGTAGTGACACCCCTATTTCATAGATTATCTCGGTAAATACTTCATGGACTGAAAAACAAACAAAAAATCTTCATGTTCTTATTCTATTTGCCCTAACCAAAATAATAAATAAAAATATTGCATCAGTAATAACAAATCTGTTTATCAATCACCACATATTTTGAGCAAGTATTATTTTATGCAGAAGGGCGACGTTCGAAAGAAGTAACGGGCAAAAAGGTTCAAGTTGCACCTGCTGATGCTCTACTTCACATTTGTCTGTTCCTTCTTTCGAACGTCGCCCCTCTGCATAAAATAATACTTGCTCAAAATATTTGTTGTCAAATTGTTGTCAAAATGTTGGGAAAATGTTGGAAAATGTTGGCGTGTGTATATAGTGTCTAAAATGAGGTGTTGCTAAAATGTTGGAAAACTGTTGGAAAAATGTTGGAGGAATGTTGCCAGTGTTTACAAGCATCCTTCATTCATCCCCATCTATAGAGGCAGGAGGTTAAGAATAGACTAATATTTACAGGAATCTGTGTATTACTCAATGGCATTTGTCTTTCACTGACGTTTTCTCAGCGTTACAAAACATTTTAGGAATTTATGACATCGTAGGAATCTTTTCCTCGTTATTTGAGCAGGCGGGATACAAACGCGATTGTTTGAGTTCTAATCCTGTATAGGGTTGTGGTGAGTGGGGTTGTGGTGGGCGGGAATGGAGTGTGTATGTGTGTGTGTGTGTGTGGGGGGGGGGGGGGCTTCAAGGCGAAGGAGTGAGCAGCCAAGCTGGACTCGGCGCAATATAAAAAGATTATGTATTA
>JAUTBV010111604.1:0-14223 GCA_032361325.1 Lepetodrilus fucensis
TATATATATGCCCACAGCAGTGAGGAGTGAGGAGGTTAAGGAATCTCGGGTTGCCTCCAGCATGGCGAGAGTTAAGCAATACTTTCCAAAAAGATGCAGTTGCTAACAAAAGACTTGGCCACGATGTCGCCTGGTGTAGTTTCTTTTGGATGAGACATGTGACCCAACGACAATCGCAGAATTTAATGAAATCGATCCAAATGTAAATGTCCACTGAATAGTTTCTTATTACATGAAACAGGGATTTATGAGTTTGTTGCACCATTTGGCCTCAGTTTGCTTTTTTCATGGAAGTCTGCAACTTTCCGAACAAAACATGGCTTTGCAATGTCAACCTGTATTATCACAGCCATTAGAATTAATTACTCTTGGATAGATATTTATGTGCAGCTGTTTATCTGAAGATCGTGCACCTATATGTTATAGTTATTTGATACCCTGCTTTACAGATTTCTCTGTGATAATTTCAGCTTGGGAAATCGAAAATATAACTAAATATTATTTGATATTTTGGCCAGTCTGTCGAGTTCAATATAAAAATAATAATAAAAATAGTAATAATTGGAGGTTATGAATAGTATATTGACTAATTTAATAAATAAATATAGTTGATCTATAATTGTTGGTGCATATAACTTATTCAGATCTGAATGTACAATTATATTTAAAGTATTGCTTGCCAATAGTAGTAATTATTATAAATTAGATGCATATTTACCAGTAGTAAATGAAATTGGCTTGAATTTGTGTCAACCATTGCCTGTTCATTCATGATTTATACAACTTTTTCCTTCACCATATATTATGATGTCAGCATATCCGTAAACCAGGAAATCAGCATTGTCTAATCAACAAATCAGCATTGCCTGATCAACGAATCAGCATTGCTAGTACACTCAAGTCAAGGCAACAGTTTCATATTTATAAAATACTGTAATGGATATATAATGCTTATTATTGTTGACACCAGATGTTATTGTAAATTACTGTTTTACATGCTTATTTAGAACTTGCATTTAGATTTATGGAAGCAAATCTTTCTTTTACAAGTAACTTTATATATAAAATGTATCTGTTGAATTAAATAAGTAGAGAATGAACATTTATTTTGGTAGTATTCTTCACGATCGTATATCTATCCATCTATCTTTCCTAATGTGGTTATTTCCAGCGTTCTCCAATATCAATCTCAGAAAGTTAAATAAAGAGTCGGAAATTACAAAGACACATTTCGTTGATACGATTCCAAATGAAAATCCCCCAAAATAGCTCCCGACGTCCACGGTTTCACAGCATGGGAGTTTTATTTTCGCATAACCACAAAGACGGACTGATTCTAAAAGGACAGATCTGACGCAAGCAGTATTGATCCATATACGTACGCTGAGGTTGACGTGTGTGACTGTCATAGTGCATGTGCGTTGAAGAGCGCGCAACTCCCACACAGCATATCAACTCTCTCCCTACTCGTAACATGTCTACAAACCTGAGACACTTGCACGCCATAATGGCTTCCAAACTATACCAGTTGACCGCAGTTATTAATTATTCCCTGGGAGAGAGAGAGGGAGGGAGGGAGGGTGAGATATGGATGGATAGAGAGAGAGAGAGAAATATGACATTTCCTAGCGGTGCGGCACGGCGCGACACTACCAGTGCCACGATAGCTCAGAGCCGCAGCTAACCCAGTGGTAATTACCGTTATAGAATTAGGTTTATATTTAGGTTGGAATCGCCAATCAATGAATGACGGCTTTTCATCATTCGTGTACACCCACCATGTTTTGTGTAGTTGACGGCCTGCTGCCACCGTTTTGCAACACTAGTAGCATACTTCCTCTTTCGGAGCGTAGTCGGATAATCGTAGTCGTGGCATTAGCCGATCCCCTGAGGCGCCGTATTATAGCATTTGTGAGAAAGTCACTGTATATAATAGTCTAATATTATGTCTGTCTGTCCATTTATCTGTTTGGTGTAACATGCATTGCGAAATTATGCAATTATGTCAATACGTGTCTTACGATAGTTTAGCGTATGGTACAATTAACCTTAAGAGAAATGATATCTTTCACCATCTTTGTTCCAGTGCGCCACTGTTTTGTCAAATTACCAATCAACGAATGAATCAATCAATCAACCAATCATGTCTTGTGCTGCGGAGGTTGTTGGTAGCACAGTGATAAGTTGTCAGACTTTGTAGCCAAAGGTCCTGAGTTCAAACCCACCTCGGGCAGCCACCATCTATGTTAGCAGAAGTTGCCTTTCTGACAGTTAAACCATAAATAATCACCCGTCTTTTGAAATGTTTTATCGAAGCATCATGGAGTATAGTATGTGTATAGCAAGGTAGGACTCGTATCTGTAGAACACATTCTATGATATTGGAATGCCTTTTGCGAAAGGATCATATTCTAGTCCTGGATTAACCCTTTACATGCTGGAGGCTACCGGAGATGTCCTAAAGAGCAGTGTCTAATTTCATCGCAAATGGGTGAAAAAAATTTGCAGCGACGTTAAACTCCATATTCACTCACTCACTCACTCACTCACTCACTCACTCACTCACTCACTGTGTCTAATTCAGCAGGGAGGGTTAAATCAGAGTGTACGCCATCCTTTTCCTATTGAAAGAAATTATGTGTCCCTCAATGCCCAGTCTACAGATGTAAGATCCCAAACACGACCATTTCATGTATCTGTGTATATGTTACTTTGATTTCCAAATGTCAGTTTTTGTATTTGATTGTAAGCAACTTTTGGTTGGTGTTTCAGGCCCTGATGGTCAAAGCTTCGTGTGTTCAGAGTCGGTCTCCTCATCAGCGCCCCCTAGTGATGACTTGCAGAAACTGTCGCAAGAACGAGATCCTACAGCCTGGAAAAAACCCAACCTGCTCAACAACCGGAACGGACCCGTGCAGTATGCATTGATATTCGCCAGCGATCAGCTCCCAGGAAGTCAGCATAAAGTGATCGGCAACAACCTACAGTCGTCTCACATCCAGCTCACTGCCAAGGACATCAACAGCATCAACAACAACATCAACAACAGCATCATCAACAACAACAACAACAACAACAACAACAGCAGCAGCGTGTCTGTGGATGTGTCGCCACGACGTCATGACGACCATGTGGACAGTCGTATGAACACGAATGGCTTGGATAGGACTAACTTGACAGGTGGCACCCCGTCGTCGACAACCGATAATCTGGAATGGTTAGCAGACGTCGCTGTCAGTCGGAACTGTCAGTCAGAACAGTCACGGCCTTCTGAGGGCATGATCAGTGGCAGGTCTTCACAGAACCAAGGTCAAGGTCAAGCCCAGGATTCCCAGCAAACAATGCTTTCAGCGGGAGCGTCGGTCGGCAGCGTGTTTCGTCCATCTCTCACCGAGCCCTCCCAGCGTCTCCTCTCCGGCGGCGGACAGTACATGAGTGGAGGTGGAGCCGGAGGTAGCACCTCGTCTCTCGGACAGTACTCGCCACTCTACAGCGTACACGGCCAGCCCTCGCCTCACCTGTCAGCTACTACAGCTTCCGTCGCCCAGTTTGGTGCTTTCTACACCCAGTACCCCCAGAGCTACGCCCCGGGGTCCGCGGCCCTGCTTGCGGCGGGGCACCACTACCCCCACATAGAGTCGTACTCCGCGGTGCTGGCCAGCATGGGCAGCCACATCCAGCACAGCGGCCACTCGCCCCAGCAACTACCTCGCTCGCCGTACCTGCCCAGCGGACCGGGACACGGACCTCAGTATTCGGTCCTGGGCTCGCACCGGACCGCGCAGTCCGCCGGCGGGTCCCCGGGACCGAACACCCCTCACCATCATCACCAGCCCGCCCACCACGCGGGCCCTGCAAGTCTTTCAGGTGGAGGAGAGTCTCTGGTCTCGCCGAAAGTGGAGTCGCAGGAGATGAACGACGGCCGAGGAGGCGCACACAGGTCGGGATCGTCCAGCAGTCTCCGCGACGAAAAAGGGTCCAATTTATCGCCGAACGTGGGACACTCGTCCGCGAAAGGGCTGAACATGCGCGACTCTCCTAAAGGGTCGATAGACAAAGACTTTTACAAAGTTCCCAGTGGAAAAGAAGGTAGCTTGAAACATAGGATACTCACGCGACCGCAGGACGACGACTTGCATATAGAGGACTCGAAGTATCCGCCGCACGATTCGAAGCTCGACGAGCCATTAGCGAAACGAGCCAAGTTTAGTTCCTTCTCTGGGATGTCATCCACTCCTTCATACACATCACACCGGCGGGCCGAGGCGGAGTCGGTCACCCACGGACTGGGCCCCGGGCCCCCGCCCCATGTGCGGAGCCCCACGCCCAACCCGGGAGCGTATGCACCGTCGCATCTACATTACCCTCCACACTTCAGGAAAGGCTCCATCATCCAGCTGGCCAACAATGAGCTGAAACGAGTGGAGGACCTCCAGACCGACGACTTCGTGGACAGCGCCGAGATCAGCGCAGACCTCAAGATCGACTCCAGCACTGTGGTCCGGATCCAGGAACAGCCGGACCGCGGAACGGCGAACCTCGGATTCTCGGTGGGGACGCACCATGTTCAGGTAAAGATGTATTTCTAGTTTCAGATCGTCGCAAATGGGTGAAAGATTCCCGCAGCGACGTTAAACTCCGTAATCACTGTCGCTAGTTTCAGACATTGCAGGAGGCAGGATGGTGTAGTGGTTAGTGCATTGGATTTGCAAACACAAAAGGTTCGAGTTTATAACTACTCTGGGGTTGTTGGATAATCCCTCCAGCTGGTATTCATAGTGTTACTCCAACATTCAGCGCTATGGATGTTGCGGGTTTCCTCCTGCCCTAAACTGACAAGTCGTGATATTAGTGAAAGAATCTAGAAAGCGACTTAAAACCCCAAATTTAAAAAAGAAAAGAAAAAGAAATTAACATAATCGTTATAAACTATCTAATGCTACATAATTATGTTCTTTCAAGAAAAAGAACAATCCAAATTACTTTCATTTTGTATTAACTTCATAATAAAGTTGTGGGCTTACATAAAGATCCAATATTATTATACTATATTCATAAAAATACAATCACAAATTATTGCCCCACATTATGCAAGCCATAGATAGTCTATATTAGTCTATGCACTGGTTGACCCTTACTGTGTAGACAAACCGAACAAGGATCTGCGGCGATAGTCAATCTTATTGAGTGCAAACTAATAACTATTCTACCATAGGAAGTCAGTTTATGGTGTTTCCTGTGATATAGGCATATTTGTGGTCCTTTGGGGGAGCTTTGATGGCCAGTTGCCTTATCTGTGAGAAGGGTCTGATAAGGGGGGTTGGGGGTGTTGGGGAGAAGGAGAGAAGATATTAAGGAGCCCAGAGTAGCGTATTGTTTGGCATGCAGTCATAGTAGGTTGTAAAAGTTTAATGTATGTCTGTAAGGAGTCCTGTATGTCTGTAAGGAGTCATGTATGGATGAAAGAACAATATCTCACTACAGTATGGAGATGATATGGCTGCCCACAATGTTGTCCATTCAGTTTAGGGAATTTGTTCATGAAGATTTCATATCCACAATTCTCTTTCTGTCTTTCTCTCTCTATGTCTGTCTTTTTTTTTCCTCCTTTTTTCTTTTTTTCTTTTTTTTTTCTTTTTTTCTTTTTCTCATTTTTTTTCTATTTCTCTATTTATTTCTCTGGGTGCCCAGAAGCAAGTTACATAGTAGGTAACAACAAATGGCCATACTGACTACCAGTGACTGGTGCTAATCACTGACCACAAAGGCTGGATTTCTAACACAGTAAATTATATGTCAATACTTCTCATTCTAATTGTCGTTCTTAGAATAACCACTCTGACAATAAAAATAAATAAAAAAATAATAATACTATATTAAGAATAGTTTAGAGTTATTTCCCTTTAACCCTCTCATTGCAACCAGAGATGCCATAATGAACAGTGCCTAATCCAGCAGGGAGAGGGTTAATAGTGGTAATAATTTTATGGGAAATGATTGATGTTTGGATCTTGACTCCTTTTCTAAAGACTCCATTATGTTTTTGGATTTTTTGTTGTTGTATTACTGCAAACACATGAGGTTGAAATTCAATGGACATTTTCCAACGTAATTAGTGGATGAGATGGGACTCATTCAAAGAATTAATCCAGACGTTGGCGCATTGATTGTGATCATCCTGGCAGTGAGAGTGTTAACAGTGACACACTGGCACCAGCTTGACATAATCTGGTTATATTGGTCATTCATACACTAAGTTTGGTCGTAGTCTCCCACACAAGTCTTAAGCTTATATGTCTGTCTACAAATTCCAAATGCAAAATGGGAAGAGACCAGAAATAGCTAATTGGATATTGTAGAGATGACTTCTAGATGATATCCACCTAATGGAGACTGTTATAGCAACAATCCGGCTGTTATTTGAAAGTTTTATCTTAGATGAGGAGAAAAAATAAATAATGATGTATTTCTGGCCTACTCGTGGCTAAAAGTGTCTGCGGAGCTATTTGCGGCTGCCTCAACGCTATTGACGGAAACTTCGAGCGTCTTTGATGCGAGCCCATTAACTGGCAGTGAAATAAGGACGTCTCCCTAAAGGTCATGTGTCCATTGATGGACGTCGCCAACGTCACGGACACCTTATCGCTGATGTCTGTGTGGGGGCGGGCAGTGCCAGGTTATACGAGTATTGTATTCCCAGATCGCTGGTACCGAGGATAATCCGCCCGCGTCACCGCAAATGCCATTTTTATACCGCGTGTCACTGGGCTCGTAATCCGTGTCACGAATTGACGACCAGAACTGTGTGCCGGATTTAGAAATACTACGTAATCGCGGCTTGATTTGATAGAACAAAAGGACACCATGTGCAGTGCACTGTCTACAAATGTCAGACGATTGTGGCCGAGAGATATGCCAATGATATGCGGACGGAACGTGCGCGTGTGATCTCTCGCGTAAAAGTGGATCAATATTTTATTGCTTCATTGTTCAGTCGCTGGTATTGTGTACTGGCTGTAGTCTGGTGATTGTAAAAAAGGCAGTCTGTGAATGTCTGGTGATTGTAAAAAAGGCAGTCTGTGAATGTCGCGTTATCTGAGATATGTAGTAGTGGTAATAGTAGACGTGGTAATCATTATGGTAATTCTCGAGTAGCAAGTGTTGTAGTAGTAGTAGTAGTAGTAGTAGTAGTAGTAGTAGTATATGTACTGCCTGTACCATGGCAATGTCACTGTGGTCTGTCAGTACCAGCTGGTGCTCACAGGTTTACTGCAACATTCAGTACTATGGATGTTGCAGGTTTCTTCCTGCTCTGAACTGACAAGCTGTGATATAAGTGAAAGAATCTTGACAACAGATCTAAACCCCAATTGAAGATTTTTAAAAAGCAGCAGTAGTAGTAAATAAGAAAAATATATTAGTAGTGGTGGTGGTGGTGGTAGTAGCAGTAGTAGTAGTAGTAGTAGTAGAGGGGGCGGGATGTAGCGCAGTGGTAGAGTGTTGGACTTCGGAGCCAAAGGTTCCAGGTTCAAATCTCGCTCATGGGGCCCGGCATCAATGTTCGCGAAAGTTACCTTTCTGACGCGATATTGATAGAATGCACTGACTGTACAGTGGCAATGCAGTTATCATCCTTGGTCTTGTCAGTACCAGCCGGTGTTCGCAGGTTTACAGCAACATTCAGCGCTACGGATGTTGCGGGTTTCCTCCTGCCCTAAAACTGACAAGTCGTGATATTAGTGAAAGATTCTAGAAAGCGACTTTAAACCCCAATTTTAAAAAAACCTGTAAAATCTCAATTTTCTACAGTCTAAATGGACAACTGGCCTTACACAGCAATACAAATGCAGACATTTATTTCTTCGGTGACGTCACAACACTGTGTGGCACGCACGTCGCCACCCCAGGCAGCAAGTCCTCAGCTGTCGTCATGAGGTGGTTGTTTTCACGCCCTTTATCTCCCCACTCGCTGTGTTTATTCATATACATACATACATACATACATAATTCAATCAATTGTGTGCACACAGATCTGCAGTGTGTCGATCGTTTTAGTCTCTGTCAATCAATGTTGTCTGTAGTACGATACGGTCTCGATTCCACCGGACTGAGTGGCTTGTGGAACAAACTGCACTGGTAGACGTGACTGACGGCCTGTCTGGAGGAGCAGTATCATACACATGGCGGAGTTGTATGTGTTCCCACGCCCTATTCAAATACATAGACGAGGCTACTCTACTAACATACTCATATCTGTGCGTAAATATAGGTACTCCCCATTGCAGTCTAATGGACCGTTGAATGAGGTTTATATTTCAAATTATGGTTGAGATATTTTGTGGGCGTTTTACATACTCAGGCTGACTTTTTGCGACCTTGACATCGATTTTATAGTGACTGGGATCGTACTGTTAGTACCTCGACTCAATGCAACATTTGACAATGTGATATGTTATCGGTCCAATTTTTTCAGATATATGAAATAATCTTGAACGCAGATCTAATTTAAAAGACAATTGATTCAGATTAAGGTGTATTCAAATGTCGGTTAACTGTGTCTAGCTTTGCCCTAGTTTAATTGTTTCATGTTTCACATATCAATGAGATGGGTTTTTTTTGCTATTGTTTTGATTTCGTGAAATAGGCCAGGCCCCAAAAGTGGATTAAAACATTTGCTATGATGATCTATCTCTATGCCAACAACTGCCCCTTAGCTCATTTGGAAATAAGACCCGATATGTGACGAACAATGACTCAGCAGATATAAGACCTGTGTCAGAGTTTGGAAGTTCGAATGTACATTTAAAAAACATACTTGTACGAACATTCCTATAGCGACGCACACATCATTCACAGTTGACTGGATCTGAATGACAAGAGTACACAAACTGATGCAACTGACTGTGAGTTGCATTTTACAAAAAGTGTTGGGTGGGTGGTAGTACAGAGGTCCAGGGTTCAAATCCCGTCCCGGGGGCCCCGGCATCAATGTTCACAAAAGTTACATTTCTTACACGATATTGATAGGATGCACTGTCTGTAGAGTGGCAATGCAGATATCATCCTTGGTCTGTCAGGATCATCGTTGCAAATGGGTGAAAGATTCCCGCAGCAACGTTAAACTCCATATTCACTCACCATATTCACTCACTCACTGTCAGGATCAGCTGGTGCTTGTAGGTTTACTGTAACATTCAACGCTACGGATGTTGCGGGGTTTCTCCTGCTCTAAAACTGGCGATTTAAAAAAATATATATATATATATTTCTGAGAATATATTGTATTCAGAAGTTGGAATATTTTCAGCAGCCAGATCATTTAAATAAAAAGAAGCTTTTCACTGAGCTGGTAACTTTCAGGACACAGACATTTATGTACAAATTGGTAATGTTCAGATTTTGGGCCTGGTATCTTCTCCGAGACCATGATGCAGGACAGATCCATTGCGCAGTCTAGGGATGAAAACATTTTCTTAGATTTGCGGAATTGGACTCTAATGACATGGTGATTCAAGTGGTACTGAAAATGTAAATGTGCACCTTCAATCTGGTCTGGTTGTCGTATACTGAGGATTGATTCCTTCCTCACTCATACGTCAGTTACAGTTACTATGCAGTTGTCTTCCTGGATTCTTGTATGCCACTTGGGATTCTTGCTGTCATCAAGTTGCTACAGGTTTTCTTCCCACCAGAAGCAGCATCGAAAAATTCCTGCAGCGACTTAAAACAACATCTCAATCAACCATAAGCATATCACTGAAATACTTTTACAAATGTACGAGTTTATACATGTAAATGTTAATCTTCTAACTGTACATCCAGCAATAAGAATATTCATCAGGCCACGAGATTCCAAAACCTTTTTTAGTACGATTTCATGTTTAAGCTCAAATACTATTTGTGTAAGCAAAACTTTCGAGTTGAGGATGAAATTGTACTAAAAAACGTTCCATAATACCTGGGCCTGATGTTCACAAGTTCACGTAGTTGAACCGTGGTGGTTTTTATTTTATAACCATGTCCTTCATTTTCCTGTCATAATCTATCCTCGAAACCCCGGCCATTATGACCACACTAAACGTGCGTCAAATACCCCATTGTAATGTCGTAATGTTTCCGTGTTCCAGGTGACGGTGGAAGCTACGTTGGAGCATCCGTTCTTTGTGTTTGGCCGAGGCTGGTCTTCGTGTTCTGCAGAACGAACTGCGCATCGCTACGGGCTGGAGTGTCACAAGCTGTCGGTGGGCGACGTCTGCATCTCGCTGACGCACAAAGACGTTCCGTTGAAAGCAGCGGAGATAAGCCGGCAGCAACAGAACCAGAATGAGGCTCGTGACGGAATCCGGCCGCGAGAGAAGGACCAGGGCCACCAAGGCCACAGCGGCCACAGCGGCCACAGCGTGACGTTCTCGGACACAGTGGTGACCGCGCATTTACCATTCGTACATAGTACAAGTTCAAGGTCGCCCGGCCACCAGGTGGCGGGATTCCCGCCGGACTCTAATGCAGATCCTAGCCTGCCAGGGAAACGGCAATGGTCTGCGCCGGACGAAATCAGTGTCGATTCTGGATCGGAACAAGATAAATCTGACGAACCCAAACCAGAATCAAACGATCCCTGAATTCTGAATGGTTGATGATGTGTGTGTTTTTTTCTCGTGTTTTTTTTTTTTTTCTCTCATGATTTCATAAAGCCATAATTGTGTATAAATATGAATCCCTCCTTCAGTAGGTGTGAGAGATCAGAGCACAAATATATATATATGTACGTACGTACGTGGTCTAACCGTCGATACAGTTTCTGTGGTGATACGATGGTGGAATATCGACGGGGATTATTTCCCGTGGCGGAGGTTTTGGAGGAGTTAACTGGTAGCAGGAGCAGAGTGCCTTTAAAACAGACAGAGAAGAACGACAGCGATTCTGTGGCAGTGATTCTGTGGCAGTTATACATTGTTATATTCACTGTAGCAATATGTGCGACATCTCAGTTTGAGTGAAAACCCTAGCTGCCGCTCAAAATGTAATACAATTCTATATCATTATACATGGCAGTCTTGGCATGTTAGGTCAACTAAAATTTATTGTAAATTAACAGCTGATGTTAAAGAGGTATTATCCGCTAATTTATGTATATAAGTTTATTAAAATCAAATAAAAAACAAAACAACGTAAATTTATAGCCATTTCTTTTGGTATTTACTGGTAAAAGTCCTACGAATAATGAATATCCCACAATATGTGTGTGTTATAGCAAGTATTTGAAGTCGAATTTTAAAAACATGTAAACATCTGAAGTCAAATTTTTAAAAAAGAGTAATTTTATACTTTAACCTATTAATCTCTTGTTGTGATATGTGATGGTTAACACACGGTTCAAGGGAGTTACGGTAAGTAATGCACAACGTTAAAGGAAGTAGTCCGAGGGGTAATTCCTGAAACGGGGTGCATTACATGCCAGTAACGCCCGAGGGCCGTGTGTTAACTGTCATATATCACAACAAAAATATACAAATAAACGTTATATACAAATTTTAATATGAATACACTTAAAATGTAAGAGATTTTACAAGCAATCCATTCAAATGCCTACAATATTGAACATCTATAAAACGTTAGGTTAAACTTTCATCGGCCAGGTGGCCTAATGGACTAGAGCACAAGAAATGCGAGAGTTCCAGAGTTTGAATCCCGGCAATCGAATTTGTCTTTACAGACTTAATTGGTCTTTTCCACATTACTGTTGTTGGTTAAATAGGCGACAGTCACGTGCCACAATAATACCACAATTAGTGGGTATTGCACCTTTAACAACGACCAATGGGTATTGAGGTCAACTGCTAATGACAAGTTCATGTCACTAATTGTGAGATCATGCTACTGCCAGATTTATATTTATAAATAGGACACAAACTAGGATATTTACAATTGCAATGGTGTTTTACATTCTAAAAAGTTTTATGTCCTAAAATAGTGTCTTGGTCGTGTATGGGTGAAATATTCCCACGGCGACGTAAAGCGCTAAATCAATTAAAGCAAGTTTTTCTTCAAGCGTAGACATCAAGAGCCATAACTCTGAAATATTCTAAATAATTGAGCAGGTAACGGTTTTGACCAAACTTAAATGTTGCACATGTATGAAATATTCAGTCCAAACATAAACTTAGCATCCACTTTTTGTAACATTTCTAATTTCTTTAAAATGTTGATACTTATTTATATCCAGCATTTTGAAGAAATGGCAAATGTGACCTTAGTATTTGTACTGAATATAGTCCGATGCCTTTCCATTTCCACTGCAGCTTGTGAGCAAAGGCGGATAACTCTCATAAGTATTGTGATATTTACCGTTGAATCTTATACAGTTGACATATCCTCATGTTCCGATGTTAACATATAGTATGGAGAATATTTTGTGATCATGTTCATTACATTGGGACTATTTTCTCTATAGCTCTCTTTATGACTATCAGTATAATTATATACTCGCCTGTGTCCATGGTAACATGATATTTTAAAAGTTAAAATCTTGCTGCTTGTTTAAACACATTTGTCCTCCTTAGAAGTGCAAGCCAATGCAGGCTGGCCAATATTTTGTATTTCTCCAAAATCAAATTTTGAGATGCCTCATTTTCAACCATGGTAACATAGCAATTTTTATCTGGTAAAGTTCTAGACTTCAAGTATAGTATGCGTCAGCCAATATAATTTCCTTAATTTGAATTACCAATATGAAATAAGTGACATATCTTTTATTTATTTTATCACTCTGTTTATAAGTTAATAATTGCATCGCAGTAGTTTGTTTTAACGGAACCCTGTAACACATTGGGTTTTTTAAAATGTTTTTATGAAAACATTTTGTTATTACCCAGTGGAGGTAATGTAAGGGAAATAACTGTCATCATATATGACTGAAAATTGAAAAAGAATATCAAATACTAAAGTTTACTGGCTACAAGCATGTTAATTGTTATTGAATTTTGAGACGTAAAATTTAAATGTACATGTACATATTCATTTTGTGCCAAGTTTATCTGTCATGCATAACTACAGCATGTTATTTTGTTGTTTGGCGTGTGATTTTGACAGATAGTTTGTTTGTTACCAAATGTGAACTGCTAAATGTTTAAAATAATGTTAATTCTTTCTCTTGCTGTACTAATATGTTGCAAGCATTGAAAAATATGCATTCCGGAAAAATAACCAACGATAGTATACTATAATTTTTTATTATCTACCAGCAAATTAAAGGGACAAAATGTATGTGTTTTCCACTTGAAAATAAGCTTCTTATATCATGTAATAATTTTATTACTTTGGATCCTGACAGATGTTTTCATCAAAATATTTTTCAAAGTTCGAAGTCTAAATTTTAGACTATTAATCCTAAATTACAACTTGGCAATGAATTATTTGTTATACTGCAAATGAATCTTCAGATTATGTTTCTGTGAACAAATTAAATGATTCTTGGTAGTCTCTATTCACCTAGCCTGCGTATCACGAAAGGGGCATATATTTACACCGGAGTGCACGCACTCCCTGCTTTATGTCATGATGTATGTCCAGCGTAATTGTACACCACTTTCGTGAAATGTAGGCCTGGGGACAAATCAAGGTATAATCAGCGTTACCATAATATTAAATTGTTTTGAACGTATATTTGCGTAAGAAATCAACGTAACCTTTAAGGAATTACTTTTCTTCTCTGTATGGGTGAACGATTCCCGCTGTGATGTAAAACTCACTCACTTTTCTTAGTAGATAATGGTATATAAGACCATGGTCCCATTCTACAGAATGATGCTAGTGTTACCATAGTTCAATTCTCGTAACTCTCTATGAACATTTTGTAGAATGGGACATTATGGCATCCAAATATATACTTTAACAGATAAATATTTTATTATGAATAAGAATTTTTTTTTTTCCCTTTTTAGAAAATAACTGCATTTCAAATGTCATAATACGATCACTTTTCCCCTCATATTGGTCTGTTTAGTTTTTTTAAAGGTCAAGAATGCTTACGGTCGCCAAGTAGTTTATTCAACAGTTATACTATCTGTAGTAGATCCTCATGTATGGGTAATATATTATTTAGTGTAGCTGACATTTCGATTATTTTCATTGATAGTACAAGTTCTTTACTTTGTCTGGGATTGGGGGAGGGGCAATACTTTGTCTGTGAGTGTTGGGGGGGGGGGGGGGGGGGGGGGGGGT